>ML858553.1:5918-25233 GCA_009831015.1 Picea engelmannii
TTTAAATTTGGGTTTTGAATATATTTTTTTAAATGTGTTTTTTCTCTATTTTTAAAAAAATGTGAAGTTTTTCTCCTTTCCCTTTATTTATTTATGAATGTAAATTAAAAAAAAAAAGTTAGTAAATAAATTTTCAAGTGACCATTTAGGATCCAATTTTGGGTTTTTTATTTGCATAGGGATTTGTTGTCAAGGCCACAATTTCAATGAGGTCATAATTAGCTATAATTTTAATGTTTAGAAACAAACATTTCACTTTAGGTAGTGTCACTTTTTTTTATTTAGGTGTTGATTTTAAGGTTTTTCTGAGCAACTATTTGATTTTTTAGGACCATGCTTGAAAAAAGTTGTAATTTTGACTTGGTTAGAAAAAATGGTGCTACCAGTAGCACCACTTTTTGATTTGGGGGTGATTTCAAGGTTTTTCTAGGAAACTATTTGATTTTTTAAGGCCATGCTTGAAAAAAGTTGTAATTTTGACTCGGTTAGAAAAATGGTGCTACCAGTAGCACCACTTTTTGATTTGGGGGTTGATTTTCATGTTTTTTATGCAAAAATATGGGTTTTAATGGATATAGTTCTCATTTTGACGTCACAATTCTCATTATGTCGATAACTTTGTTATGTCATAAAATATAAAGAGGAAGAATTGTTTCATGAAGACAAAAACAAAACAAATGAAAGTTATGGATCTTAGAAACACATGGGAGAGATTGATAAGGAAAACACCAATGAATCAATTTTTCACATGAGCAACAAGAGTGGAGAGAAAGAGGTTATATTGAGAGACAAAAAGAAGGTTTTGTGTGAGAAACCTCAATTTGAAATTGAAATCAATATGGGTAAATATTGTGATGAATAGGTTGTGGAAGAGAAAGTATTTTGGATTCAGGAAAGATGAAAAGAAACCAGTGACTCAGGGACAAGTTCATGCATATGAGGTAGAGAAAGAATTAGTAGATTGTACACATGTGGAAGAAAGGAATAAAAAAGTGAAGGATGAGAAGACAAATTTCTTTCAATTTTTCATGGCAGTTATCTATATGGAAATCATTTTGATGAAAGAGTGTGGGTTTCAAAAGCCTAATGAACATATTTTTTTTCTTTAATATGTTTTCTTCATGTGTAGGTGTGATCAAAGAGATATTGAAGATGAAAATTGAAGAGTTGAGTACTAAAGATACTTCAGATACATGGAAGAGATTGTTATGCTTTTATTACAATCGTTTTCAAAAGGAAATTAAGTTTCAAGGTCAAAGTACTAAAGTACGATTAAGAAGAGAGGCATGTCTACATCGAATGAGTAGACCGTGGGATCTAGGAGGAAATCTAAAAAAAATAATTTTATTTTGCAGATGAACCTTGTTGAGGAAAAGGTATGAAGAACCTTACTCAAGCATTTTTAGATCTTTCCATGCTAAGGCAAGATAGTTGGGAATGTCATCCGAAGTTTATATCCTTTAATCCAAAACAATCTCTTAATCCACAAATAATATGTACTAGGGACTAAGGCTGATTTTATATGTTACATGTAACTATGTAAAAGAAAGAAAGAAAATATATACATAAGTGTGTACAAGAAAAGAGGCAAGAATAAAAGTAAAATCTAAACAATATCATTAGGATACACATGTGAAACTGAAATTAGAGATCTAATTTTTATATTAATTTCATTCTAAGATACAAAGAAAAATTCTCTTTACAAACACCTGCGAGGGTGGGACTAAAGTCAAATTTATAAGTCTTCAATGGACACCATACAAAAAGACTCTGACAACAAAAGAAACTGAAGTTAAAGATCTGGATCAACTTGCCATAAAAGTGTTGTCACTTGACTATGCAAAATATCCTTTATCAGTCATGAAATCTAATCCATAAACAAAAAAGAACACACAGACTGCCAAGAAAGATCATAACCTTTAGAAACAAGTTGTTGAAAGATATGATTCAGTTTTGAATCCTGTTGGCTTCAATAAGACCTTGTTGTCATCAAGATGGTTTATCTTTCTAGTAAACTTAGAATGAATGAAGAAAAAGAAGTATCTCACAAGTACATAGCAGACCTTATATCAGAAATTCTCCTTCTGTTCTCTCTCCCTTTGTCTCTTCTTTTGATTGAGCTTTTATTCTTCTTCAAACAAGTTATGGTAGTTCAACTACCTTTTTTTTGTTAAGAGTTAGTTATCTTTACCAATAGTTTGAAACAAATAGATATCAATAAAATAAATATTGGTCTATTAAATAAAAACTAAATAGGTGGGACCCCTAATCTTTTCGTTAAATTTTAACTAAATATGACTCCTCCTTGTTACTCCCTTTTCATTGACTTCAATAATCAACATAATGTGAAATATAATAACCCAAGATATGCTCTAGCATTTTCCTTGTAATGCCCATTCATATAAATAGTCAAACATTTTATTATTAAGAAAAATAAAACATGATTGTTGACAAAAAATAGGATAATATCCACATTGTCCAAAACATTCTGTCTAAATATATGCTTAATGTCCAAAAAAACAGTCTATTTCCATACCAATAACAACATCAAAATCCATATTTTATATCAGAGGCAGTTTGCCTCTTTTCACTACTTCCCTCTTTTGATCTTACAGTTGTTTTTCCTTCTGTAGCAGCCTTAGGCTGATTGGAACCTTGAGGATGGATTTCGTTGATGGCATGGGAGTAATTGTCTTTGAGGTGGAGATGGGAGGACACTGATTCAGAGGAGTTTTTAGAAGAGTTAGGGGAATTGGCCACTTTTTTTGCTTTATCAATCTCTCATTCGGGCATGGTAGTTTTGAGACTTTTGAGGACTGGGTTGGTGAAGCAATGTGTTCAGCTTGGGAATTTGGATTGAATGGCAGTGGAGGACAAGGCAATGGCAATGATACTATAGGCCAACCATTATGATGTGCAGCAGGATGATGGATGATCTCTTTCCTACCATCATTGGAAGGTGGTTCTGGATGCATAGAAACATGAGGGGGAACACATACTAGAGAAGTTTTGATGTGTCTGGAAAGGATGCCTCTTAGGTTGGGTTTGGAGAATCCCTTGGCCAACTAGGTTGAAGAACCCAACTTGAAAAAGTTGATTTAGTTCTTGTGGATTAACGTCAAAATGTATTGAGAATCATGGTCTTCTATGGCCTCTTTTCCAATTGTTTCCTCTACCTTTGTTTGCACCTCTGCCATTGCTGCCCCTACTAAAAAAACTCATCTTGAAGCAATATTTCAATTAGAATATTTTTTTTTTAACAATCCATTCACTAATACTCTACCTAAATAAAATCAAGACATTGGCTATATTATTCACAACAAAAGAATATGCAATCCGTCCATTGATACAATCCACCAAATACTTAATTTAATAATTAATTGCAATTGAACAGGGAATTATAAGGTTGTTGAGATGATGGGGGGCTTTGTACTGAATTAAAAATTATATCATGATGGGAATGAACAAATGGATAATGTTCAAGAAAAATGGAGATCCTTTCCCTTATAAAAGAATGTCTTCATATTGAAACCTTCACTCAAATCATCATCCAAATCTTTTGAATGAATTTATAATAACAAATCAAGGAAGTGAGTTAAATGTTATTGGGATAATGAAGGGCATATAATGAGCGAAAAAGTGATATCATGGATGGGAGTAACATGGTTACTGTTCTATTAAATAAAATATCATTCATTAATTCTATAGTTCATAATAATTTTGGCTTAGCAATAATCATAACTAAATATAATAAATCGGCATGAAAGATTGAAAGGAATCATAAGGACCTTTCTATGGTGCATCAAAATTTTCTCTATAACCTCAAATCATTAGCAGTGAAACCAAAGTGGCTTGAAAACCTAATGTGAGTTTAATAATCATCAACTCATATTAACTTCAGAAGTCAACCGAATTCATCATGGATAAATAACATAGTGAGCCCACGATTTTGTGGTTTTGAATCAATGTTATGGCTATTAGGGAAAGAAACAAGACTTTGAATTATTTACATGTTCGAATTCGATGGGAAACAAGGCCTGGAACGAAACAAAGTAGGCGTGAAATTTGCAATGCATCCCATAAGCAAGGCGATAACAATTTCTTCCCAAAAATAGTTTATGTTTGATCCAGATTTATTTTTGGAATGAAATGAAAGTAGAGAAATTACAATGAAATACTCATGGAAATTGTCAGAAACATAGAAATACAACAATACTTGATTTCTATTAATGAAAGAATTGTAAAGAGACTGTAAAAATACATAGTGCAAGACTCGCTATAATGGTGGCAAATTTATCTCTGAGAAGAGATTTGATGGCTACGCTCATTCACGAGAAGATGATTAAAATAAGGCTTTGAAGGCATTTTTATGTTAAACATGAATGCCAAAACTATAGACATCCAAAAACCTATCCATAGGAGATGAAACGCCAAAATTCATGTGGGCCCCGTTTGGGTAAGTTAGTACATTAACTTCCCAGGGTCGTAACTTTTGCATACGATCTCTGTTTTAGGTGCATGATAGCCCGTTGGAAAGGTCTTTTCAAGAACTATGCATTATGCCATCAAACTAATCTTGAAGCAATATTTCAATCAGAATACAATTTTTTTTAACAATCCATTCACTAATACTCTACCTAAATAAAATCAAGATGTTGGCTCTATTATTCACAACAAAAGCATATGCAATCCGTCCATTGATACAATCCACCAAATACTGAATTTAATAATTAATTGCAATTGAACAGGGAATTACAAGGTTGTTGGGACGATGGGGGGCTTTGTAATAAATTAAAAATGATATCATGACGGGAATGAACAAATGGATACTGTTCAAGCAAAATGGAGAGCCTTTCCCTTATAGAAGAATGCCTTCATATTGAAACCTTCACTCAAATCATCATCCAAATATTTTAAATGAATTTATAATAATAGAACACGGAAGTGAGTTAAATGTTATTGGGAGAATCATGGGAATATAATGAGCAAAAAAGTGATATCATGGAAGGGAGTAAGATGGTTATTGTTCTATTAAATAAAATATTATTCATTAATTCTATAGTTCATAATAATATTCTTTGCTGGAAACATTTTACCACTGTTCGCCAAGCCAATTTAGAAAACAAGACTCCCATCAACCAAATATTATTTGAGCCACAACCATTTCTTTTATAACACTTCATCATACAACATCCATGAACTACAACCTTTAAACTGTTTAATATCAAATTCAAGGAAAATTCCAGAATTGCCAACCTTTGTAATCTTCCTTCTCTTTTTCAAAACCATAGATGTTGTTTTAAAATGGTAAAGCATTATGTAGGAGACCATTAACAAAGAATTTTGTCTTAGAAATAATCATAACTAAATATATTAAATCGACATGAAAGACTGAAAGGAATCACAAGGACCTTTCGATGGAGCATCAAAATTTTCACTGTAACCTCAAATCATTAGCAGCCAAACCAAAGTGGCTTGAAAAACCAAGTGTGAGTTTAATAATCATCAACTCATATTAACTTCAAAAGTAAACCAAATTCCTCATGGATAAATAACACAGTGAGCCCAGGATTGTGTCATTTTGAATCAATGTTATGGCTATTGGGGCAAGAAACAAGACTTAGAATTATTTACATGTTCGTATTCGATGGGAAACAAGGCCTGGAATAAAACAAAGTAGGTGTGAGGTTTGCAGTGCATCCCATAAGCAAGGTGATAACAATTCCTTACCAAAAATAGTTTATGTTTGATCCAGATTTATTTTTGGAACGGAATGAAAGTAGAGAAATTACATTGAAATACTCATGAGAATGACCAAAAACAGAGAAATACAACAATACTTGATTTATGTTAATGAAAGAATTGTAAAGAGACTGTAAAAATAAAGAGTGCAAGACTTGCTAGAATGGTGGCAGCTTTATCTCTTAGAAGAGATGTGACGACTACACTAATTCACGAGAAGATGATTACAATGAGGCTATCAAGGCCTTTTTATGTTAAACAAGAATTCCAAAACCCTAGACATCCAAAAACATAACCTTAGGAGATGAAATGTCAAAAGTCATGTGGGCCCCATTTGGGTAAGTTAGTACATTAACTTCTCGGCGTTGTAACTTTTGCATATGATCTCCATTTTAGGCACATGATAGCCCATTGGAAAGGTATTTTTGAGAACCACACATTACGCCATCAAAATTTGATGTCGTCTACAATTTGATTGTGGCGAGCCAAAATAACATTGTTTAGGGCCCCAAAATGACCCTGGAAGTACATCAAGATGTGTTGATATGAAAACATACAAAATAAGCCAGTTGAATTAGGTGGGAGGCCACCAGTATCCACCTAGAATATGTGTAGGGATCCAGATAGCCCAAGAAGTGTAGAACCCATAGTTACAAAGAAGTACATAAGAATGTGTTGAGCTAAAAATTGGCAAAAGGAGCCAGTTGGAACGGGTGGGTGGCCACCAATATCCACCTAGATCAATCCTCCCCCCTTAGGAAGCAATGGTCTCCATTGTGTTGAGTGCCCGGGAAAGAGAGGAAAGTATTTTCTGAAACTGAATCTTGGTGAGATGTGTGCTTTGTTGGAGAAGTTGTGTTTCTTGGTCTGTGGAAGACTGTCACAAGCGTGTTGTTGGCAGGGTTGAATATGCTCCATCAATCTGTTGTCTCTAGGTTTGACGGGGCATTGTGTATGCACCATTGTAGGTGAAGAAACAATATGTTTTTGTTGGATAGAAGGTGTTGAGGCTGCAATGGTCGTAGCGGTCTTGTGTGCATCCTTTGAATAGACTGTGAAGAGGATGAATTTTGCAGTATGAGAGATTACCTTGTGACACTATTTTGGTGGAGTAGTAGTCGAAACTACCTCTGGTATCCTATAGAGTTGACCTCCCAGAGTAATAATGACACTACGGGTCCTAGACTCATAGAAAACATGACGTCTCCACATATATGGTTGGCCCAAAACAACATCACAAACATCAAGAGGGTAAACATCACACACTACCTCATCCTTGAAGGGCTGGATGCCATATGACAAACGACACTGCTGGCTGACATGAAGATCTTGTCCCTGGTGAAGCCACCTGATGTTGTATGGTTGCGGGTGTGGTGTTGTCAATAACCCCAACTGTTTGATGGCCTTAGTTGTGATGAGTTTCTTTTGGATGTTGTTATCAACAATGAAATGCAATGGGGTCCCCTTCACCCACATCTATGAATGGAAGAGGCACTTCCCCTCTTCAGGATATACTGATTCTTCTGGTTGAATTGTTGTGGTCATAAAAGTGGCAGTGGGGTCTGCGTCGATGATTTGTTTGTTTTCAATATTTTCTATATCAGATCCCAAATCAAGGTTAGGCTCTAGGTCTTTGACCTCGACCACCAATGATTGTTTCGAGCGACATTCATTGGTGTTGTACCAGAGGCTTTTGTAGAAGTCACACCACTTCCCAATGCCATTCTTCGTCTTCCCTTTACCCTTTTTGTCATGTGTCTTAGACTGGTTGTCTAGGGGTTGTTGGTTAGGGTCGTCTTTAATGTGCTTTGTTTGTTGCATATTTGTAGACCCGAATTCTCGTTTGTTCTGGTGCCTAAATTTTTGCTCGATTTTGACAACATATCGATAGGTAGCTCACGATGATGAGATGTTTAGGAAATCCATTTTGGTTTGGATGTACCTATGCAGAGCCCCATGGTATTTCAAAACCATATGCCTCTCAGAGTGCTTGATACCTAGCTTGGTGCGCAAGGTATGGAAAGTATTTGTGAACTCCGACACTATTTGTCTCTTCTCTTGTAGCAGTGTGGTCCATCTCATGTACCGGTCTTCATAGTTATCAACATGATAGTACTGTTCTTTGACTGCATCCACAAAAAAATACCAAGTGGGATCAGCCCCATAGATTTTGTATTCCTCTATGGAACTTTTCTCCCATTAAGTTTCCCACCAATTTTTGACATGGGGGAGAGCCTTAAGGAGTGCGAAGGTGATCTTTTCCCTGTTGGAAATTTTTTGAACATAGAAATAAACTTCTAATAGATTTAACCATTTTTCTAGTGCATTTGCATCTATCTGACCTTCAAATATGGGAATATCAAAATTAAATTGTACCTTTAAGGGAGAGGTTCCTCCAAAATGGCCGCTTGATGAATATGTGCATGTTGTTATCGACAGGCATTGAAGAATGTGTGCAAAATTCTCCATCATTTCATCCCTCTGTTGTGTGAGAGATTTCTCAAGCAATAGGTTAATAGAATCTTATGTTCTGTTGTCTTTCTTTTCTTCCACCATCAGGGGTTTCTTGGGTGTGTGAGAGTGATTGTCCTCAAGAGATAAAAACTTGAGACCCAACTGGATATACTAGGACCTCGTTGGGGATATGCACTGAAAAACGATCAAGAGTAGCCTACTATGATACCAATGATCCAGATTTATTTTCGAAACAAAATGAAAGTAGAGAAATTAAAATGAAATAATCATGAAAATTGCTAGAAACATAGAAATACAACAATACTTGATTTCTATTAATGAAAGAATTGTAAAGAGGCTGTAAAAAATACAGAGTGCAAGAGTCACCAGAATGGTGGCAGATTTATCTTTGAGAAGAGATGTGAAGGCTACACTCATTCACGAGAAGATGATTAAAATGAGGCTCTGGAGGCCTTTTTATGTTAAACATGAATGCCAAAACCATAGACATCCAAAAACCTAGCCCTAGGAGATGAAACGCCAAAAGTCACGTGGGCCCCATTTGGGTAAGTTAGTACATTAACTTACCGTGGTCGTAACTTTTGCATACGATCTTCGTTTTAGGTGCGTGATAGCCCGTTGGAAATGTATTTTCGAGAACTACGCATTACACCATAAAATATAACTTCATCTACAATTTCACTGTGGAAAGCCAAAATAACATTGTTTAGGGCCCCAAAACGGCTGTGGAAGTACAACAATATGTGCTGATATGAAAACATACAAAATAAGCCAGTTGGATTAGGTGGGAGGCCACTAGTATCCACCTGAAAGATGTGTAGGGATCCAGACAACCTCGAAAGTGTAGAACCCACAATTACAAAGAAGTACAAAAGAATGTGTTGAACTAAAAACTGGCAAAAGGAGCCAATTGGAACAGGTGGGTGTCCACCAATATCCACTTGGATCACTGTTGGCACAAAATTGATCGGACCAGGGTCCTTCTTAAGTGACCAACAAAAGGTACCAGAGTAGTCTAGAGCACTGGAATTTTCATCTTCCTGGGAAGGCAAAAGTCTCACCTGAAGCACAATCGAGACAAGAAAGAGAGGGAAGGGTAAGGAGAATACTTAGACATACCTCAGAGTTATCAAAATTCTTATTAGTCTTGTGCAAGATAGATTAAACCTATAGCAATTCTGAACGTTTCCTAACTAAGAATAAAAAAAATAGAGTTGTGTTTCCAGTCACAAGGAAGTTATAACCAATTAAGAATATCAATCATAAATATAATATAGAGCAACATTCAATACATTCAGAAGACTAAATACACAAGATATATACTCAAAATTCAGGCCTACAATTATATTAACATATCAAGTTCTTCTCACAGCTCGATCCTCATTCACAAGTAATCAAATGATGCTCTTCATCAGATATTAGACATTGCTATAGTCTCTTGCTCCTCTACATCTAGACTGATACAAAACTTTGATACATTGATAGTCTAGTTCTTACTGAGATCTACAGAACTCAGCTATGCTAACAATATGGACCATTATAAAAATGACTCTCATCACAACATCAATACTAACAACGATAACACTACTAATCCCAGACCAAAAACCCTTGAAACAACAACACTCCAACCCAAAAACCATTTTACAATCATATCAGTCTCATATATATAATCTGATTTTTAGGTTTGTTGGTTGAGAACCCGTGAGTTCTTTCTTCTTCTTGATCTTGTTGCAATTTCTATCCTCAAAACTAATGTTGCGCTGTCCTTCCAACCACTTTTTGTTTCTTTCCTTAGTCCGTTGTCAAACTCCTTAGCATCTTACACAACTTCTATTCTCTAAATGAAGATACAATGTGACGAGCACAACTTCTATTCATCAAAACGAAGGGCCCAACAGGATCTGACCACAATCCTTGACTCGCCTCGAGTCAAGTCTTCGGCTCTCCTGTGGTCTCTGGGTTGGCTTGTTGTTCTTCCTTTCCTTCTGGTTCCAAGTTGCTTCCATTTTCAGCTTGGAATGTTTCTACTTTATCTTCTTCAAACAAAGGGCCCCACTCGGGTAATAGTTCGAGGGCTCTCTTTCTGACATCTTGGAAGTTGTCCACTTTTTCCTGCCACTTCCTGGCAAGTAGTGAAGTTTCAAAAACAAATTGTTGGGTGGCGTATATGTTGCACTCTTTCGACTTGGACACAACTAAAGAGTTCCATTATGAATCAACTATGGCATCCACTTGATGCATCTGTAGGCAATCTGTCTGGACTACAAGTCAAAACTCTCGTATTTCTTTCTTAGCCACAGTTTGAGATTCATATAGTGCATTGAGATCATTTTTCACCCCTGGATCTTGTCAAATTTCTCTTACTATTCTAGCGGATCTAGGGTGTTTGTTGCTTCTTCGTTGAGCGATTAGATCTTCACGCACATGTACTCCAATGTTTGGTTGCACCTTGAAATTATTCTCATACAATCGCTAACCTCTCTAAATATTTGTGTTCATTATGCGGTCCTTTTGTGCGAGGTTTCTCTTGCGTTGTTTCCTGCCAAAATGATTTTCTCCATTTTCTCTTGTAGCTTCCTGGGTTACAGTTCAACTTCTCGTTTACTGTTCCGCCACTGTGCCTCAATATTTTATGCTCTTTCTTCCATCTCCAACCAGGCTACCTAAAGTAATTCAATCTGCTCTAAAGTCTCACTTGTTGTGTTGTTTTCTAACAGCTGAGGCATTATCTTCCTGACCATTGTCCAAGCCTCTGAGAGTTTTTCCTTTACCTTTTCTACCTTTTGTTATGCCTAAATCTTTGAATATTCCTCCTGCATTCGTTGTTCTTGCACAAGAAGTCCTTCTTGTTTCCATAACTCGGCTTCTCGTTCATTCTGGTGGATCCTATGCTCCAGTTCTTCAGTCAAGATGTTGATGATACCCACCAGTTGCGTTGTCGGAAACTGAGCGAGATCGCTCGATGAAGGAGCGACATCCATGGGTAATCAAACTTGTAGTGGAATTTCAGTAGCCATCAAATGTTCGGATGGTGTCTCAGCTTCTTCTTCCCCTAGGGATCGATCTTGTAGTTGATGTGAAAGTCTAACCTTCAAAGCCATTGGGAGTAAAGGGAAAACTTTTGTCTTTTCTAGGAAAAGTTGCAACAGTTTCGTGCATCGATGTGGATTTTGGAGTACTGGCTCCATTTGTTCTTTCAAGGATGCTATGCTCTGCCCCAATGTGGTTTTGGGTTCTTTCTGAACCGACTTTTCTCCTGCCCCTGTTTGTAATGAAACTTTTGGAGTCTCACTTCTGTTGATGGGAATCTCAACATTGATTGTTGAGAGGGGACTCTAGGTGCCTGGAACTTGTGGTATTGGAGAAATTTGAGTCTCAATCGAAGGCAGAGTGCCTAGAATGGTTATCGACGGAGCGACTATTTGGCTCAAGGCTTCAATGATCAGGGTAGTATGTTCGGGTATGTTCTCAGGTGGGTCTGGTAGATCCAACTGCATGGGCTCGAGCGAAGTGGGTTGGGACTGAATGGTGGTGTCTTGTGGTGGCGAGGGGGCTTATGGTGGCGATGGATCTTGCTTAGTGATGATGGATTTGTAGGAAGTGGTGTTTGTCTTGGGATATTATGTGATATTAATCACAGCCTGGGCAGATCCAACGACTGCTCTAGTATGAGGTACGTCTAAGGATATTGGTTGTGGGTTCAATTTATTTACAAGATAAATACATGTTTGAGGTTTCTTGATTGAGGGATCCCCTATGAAGGCAACAACTAGGATGTCATTCAAATATTTTCATGATAGCACGACCTGTTTTGGGAGCTGTAGAAACATAGGTAATGTATTCTTCTTCCCCTCTAGAGGTTCCTCATCCTCTTCCTCCTCTAAGTCCGTTGACATTTGGACCTTTGGCTTCTTCGATGATGGGCCAGAACTTGGCCCTACTCCTTCTTCCTGCCCCTTTTTCTTGAGGAGCTATGGTGGAAAGAGATAATGCATACCAGACTTACGTGGGTTGTTCTTAACACCTGACCATGACACGAGTTCCTTGTCAAAGGCTTCTTCATCCAAGTAGAAGGGTAATGGCCTTGTATGGAAGTCCTTAGACTTCACATGCCTCGGACAAACAAATGTGTAGTGTCGATTTAGCCTGAATGCAATATTTAGGGTATTGAGGTTCAATAGTTCCCGTGGTATGCACAACCGATGAGTTGCATCTATAAGGGTTGTACCACTTCAGGAACATTGTGTCATTGGACTCCATATTCTCGAAATTCGACCTTGTGTGCCAGGGTTTGAAAATATTGGCTAGGCGACCGTTGTCTATAGGGGAAAATTGTCTTCCTGTGGGTGATGTCCACTTCCACATCATGAACGTGACTAACAAGTATCCGTATGTAAAATTTCCTCCTTTCTCATGAGCCTCCTCACATGCAACTAGTAGTTACTCTAGCAGGTAGTTGCACTAGTTGAACACAACTTCGTTTACGCAAAAGTATGCTATTGAAAAGGACTATAAGGTGCATTCACCCTTGCAGTACGATAAGATAACCTTGCTAGTGATCACGTAGCAAGCTATCTGAACCGTTTCTGCTAGAATTGGATCGATTTTGGTTGTGCGACTACCTCTTTGTGTATTAAATTTCTCATACAAGCTGACTTCACCCTTCTTCTTTCCATGCTTGCTTGGGCCTTGGAAGCCTTTGGAGACCTCCTCCCCTTTGAGGAATAGTCTGGTGAGTTGGTGGATATCCTCATCATGAACATATATCTCCTATCGATCCATAAGCTCATGTCATGCACCTGACTGATCAAAAACTCGGTGCATCGTGCAACCTCTCCTGTAGTTCCGAAAATTGGTAGATCCTTGAGTTTCATAATGGTTGAATTGAACAGATTAATGAACTCTGGCTTTGACATTAACTACATGCCTCCCATTTCATCTAGATCCAAGTCCCATAATACACTGATTTTCATCTGCGGAAACAACACTTGGTCCATTAGGTCGAGGTCAAGGAGTTTCACCTGCTCGACCTTTCCCTTGACATCGCCCATGATCTCGACCCGAGGATCACACAACTCGTCTACAATTGCCTCTTTTAGAGTTGAGGTCTGACCTCCTATTTCTCTTGGCATGTTGGCCCTAGAGTTTTTAGAAAATGTAGATGGACTAGGTAGGGGCTCTGGGTCGCGACTGGGAGCATGAAATCTCACAAGCTATATGAGAGTGTAGATAGCGCAAGACAAAAGATAACTAATGGAAACAATAAGCCTCACTCATGAGTTCACAAAATATTATACGCGGGATAAGTGAAGAACTCTGTAATTACTCCTAAGGACAGTCATTATGAAATCATAAACACAATCTCATGATGAGGTGTCCGACAAGACTACTAACGGGGAAAGATCTATAGGGTGATCCTGGCATTTAATGACTGAGATGATAGGGACGTGGTCGAGTTGAGGGATTACCATTTTAATGGTTGAGGATCCCGTCGGGGATATCGATGGAATCTTCGTGTATCGCGCCTTTATGGATTAACAGTAAGTTCTGACGGGTTATATACCAATTTATGCTAAAACCATTAGGGAACTTAGTGTAAATAAACCCGAAAGAAAGAAGATAGAACCAACAAAAATCCGATCTGTGGGGAGATAAGTAGATCTCATGTCAGGAAAAACCTTCGTGGAAAAATATCAAGATCCTGGCAACCTCATTGTTTTAGTATGCATCAATGATGTTCTAGTCCCCAACACTCTTATTGAATTAGGGGCCACAATCAATATCATCACTCAGTTGACCATGGAACAATTAGAGTTACTTAACCTTTGTCCTACATCCATTGTTTTAGAATTAGCAGACCGATCCAAGATTAAACCCGAGGGTGTATTGGATGATGTGATTGTTTCCTTAGAATATTGGGAGTACCTTGTTGAATTTATGGTTTTTCAGCCCAAAACTTCTTCAGGGGGGCATTCCCTGATCTTAGGAAGACCCACCACAAATGAATTTATTGGTTGTAGGTCCAGGAACATGCTTATTTCTCATGGGGATTCAGTGAAAAATGTAACTCTGTGTCCTCCCACCAAATATTCTCATGAGCTTGAAAACACTTTGTGGCTAGAAACCACCAATAGTGATGAAGAAAAGATTCAACCTATTTCTATAATAGATTAGATTATGCAATTCAAAGTACTCACTGAAGAATATCATATTCATATTTTTTTGTCAATTTAGATCCTTTGCAAAATTATGATTTATCACTTGATCATATTATTAGTTTATATTTTCAATAAAATTATTATTTGAATTCTTCCTCATCACTACAAATTTCTGCAATATCCATTGATATATCATAATCAAGTATTTTTTCTACTAAAATCAGTCCAGGTAAATTTTTACATATAAATTCTCAACTTGACGGTTTTCAGCATGAACAAGTAATCAAAATGTTGCAAAAACACACAAATGCCTTTGCTTGGAAATATCATGATATGAAGGGAATTCACCCTGAGACTTGTACTCGTCATATCTACATTCAGGAGAAAAATTTTCCTATTAGACAACCTCAGAGGCAAATGAACCCTTCCCTCAAATAAATTGTCAAAGAAAAACTAGAAAAATTATTTGATGCCCAATTTATCTACCCAATTCCAGATAGCCAATGGGTCTCACCCCTTGTAATCGTACCTAAAAATAATGGTAAGTGGCACATTTGTGTCGATTATAGAGAGATTAATAAATCCACTTTAAAATATTATTTCCTTCTTCCAATTATTGATAAGGTTTTGGACACATTAACTAGTAAAAAGTATTTATCTTTTTTCGATGGATTTAGTTCTTACAACCAGATACAGATTTCACCCGAAGATCAGGGAAATAAATATTTCACATATCCATGGGGGATATACGCTTATAAAGTTTTACCATTTGGACTATGTAATGCTCCCACCACCTTCTAGAGAGAATTTTTAGCTATCTTCTCTAACTTGATCCACAAATTGTGTGGAAATTTATATTGATGATTTCTCTGTATATGGTGATTCTTTTCATGAATTATTAGAGAATTTAGAGAAGGTTTTGATAATATTACAAGAAATTAACCTTGCTTTGAGTGATGCTAAATGCCGTATGTTGTAGACTGCAAGTATTTTTCTTGGTCACTTCATATCTAGTCCAAGGATTCAATTTGATCCAACAAAGATTGAGGTCATATCAAAGATCCTAGCTCCAAAATCTCCAAAAGATGTGAGAATATTTTTAGGTCATGATGGTTATTATAGATGATTCGTAGAAATTTTTACAAGAATATCCACTCCTTTATTTAAATTACTCACCAAGGATACTGAATTTTCTTGGGATGATCATAACCAACATGCTTTTGAGATACTGAAAGAAAAACTCACCCAGGCACAAATTTTGAGGGGAACAAATTGGTCTCTTCCATTCCACATTTCAACATATTCCTCAACACAGCTCTTGGATCCATGTTGGGTCAGTAATAAAATCGGTCATCCTACACCATTTATTTCATTAGCAATAATTTAACATTGGTTGAATTATACTATACAATCACAAAAAAAGAATTTTTAGCAGTTTTGCATGCAATTAATAAATTCAAACACTACATCATTGGGTATGAGGTATTCATTCATATCGATCACTCTTACATTAGGTGCCTATTGAAAAAAACTATAACCAATGGTAGGGTGACTATATCACTTTTGTTGTTGTATGAGTTTAACATTACTATTATACATAGACCTAGAAAGGAAAATTTGGTAGCATATTTCCTTTCTAGAATTCATAATGAGGACCAAACAACTCCTGTAGATGAATATTTTCCTAAATAACATTTGTTTGTTGTATATACTAACTCCCGGTGGTTTGTATATGTGGTTAACTATTTGGTTACAAGAAAATTTCCATGACATCTTTCACCTGGTGAAAAGAAGAGGATCGTCAAACTGAGTGCCTCATATTCCTGGATTGGAGGGGACCTCTTCTAGATAGGACCCTACTTGATCATCAAAAGGTGTGTCCGCAAAGATGAAATTTTGATATATTGAGATCTTGTCATGATGAACCATGTGGAGGGCACTTCACTAAAAAGTGAACAACATACAAAGTTCTTCATTCAGGATACTATTGGCCAACCCTATTCAAAGATGCCAGATAGTATGTTCAAAGTTGCGAAAGTTGTCATTGGATGGTCCACCCAGTATGATCTGATGAGATTCATTTACATCCCCAGGTATTCATTGTTCCTTTTCAAAAATGGGCTCTGGACTTCGTAGGGATTATTGTTCCTAGATCAAAAAATAAAAGGTATATGTTGATTTTTACTAATTATGTTACCAAGTGGGTAGAAGCAAAATCTCTTCTCCATGCCACTGAACAAACAGTTGTTGATTTTTTATTTGAGGACATTTTTACCCGTTTTGGTGTGCCAAGAGAACTTGTAATTGATCAAAGAGCATAATTCACATCGAAGCTAGTACAGTCAATCACTCGGAAATATCAAATCAAACATAATAAATCATCTCCTTACCACCCACAAGCCAATGGGAAAGTGGAGTCCACCAATAAGGCCAAGATAGTGCAGTGACATCATGAGGATTGGGAAGATTGGATTCTTGAGGCACTTTGGGCCTGTAGGACTACATGGAGGAACACAATCAGATTCACACCATATGAATTAGTGTATGTAAAACAAGTTCTCCTTCCAATAGAATTTCAAGTGAAGACCTTCAAAACTGCAATTCAATGAGGTATGGATATTTCAGAGGCACAACAACAAAGGATAGTTAATCTAAATTAGTTGGATGATATGCTTCAAGATGTTATTCAGAAAACCACCCTTTTCCAACAACAAATAATTAAGTGGCATGACAAGTTTATCCAAAAAAATTAGTTCAAACCAGGTGATTGGGATTTCCTTTTTTATTCCAAATTTAAAAATTTTGAAGAAAATTTCACCACATGATAGTTAGGCCCATATGAAGTTGTGAATGTCTTTGACAATTGTTCCATGAAGATTAAGACCATTGATGGGGAAGGGATTTCTTTCTTGGTTAATGGGCATAGGCTAAGATTGTACCAGCAGCCTGTCAGCCGAGAGGAATTCATCCAACATATCCAATGACTTGTGAAAACCAACTCTCTAGAACATTTGGATAGGGAATTTGCTTGAAAACTAGGTATTACTGGCTAGCGAATGTCCCGTAGGATTTTCTCAAATAAAAAGGAGATTGTTAACTGCAAGATATACAAGTTGGTTTGTCCCAAAAAGAGGGAGTTTTTGTGTGCCTAATTTTTTTTTTAACAGCAAGGTCAATAAGATGTAAATTAGGTCTGTGAGGAACCTTCTCGTTACATAGCTTGGGATAACCATTCTTGTTGTCTTATCACCACAGTTAGCAACCATCTTCATTGCAGTTAATTTTTCTTGTACCAAAATATTCATCAAATATTTGTTTGATATTTCCATAATCCGAGAATAAAGTTTTCTTCTTCTTCAACAAGCATTTCATTTATTTGTACTTGATTTGTTGTTATTAATAAATCAAGAATAGAGTGCAAAGTTCCACTACTAATCTTCATCATATGAACTTCATCACGGTTATTTCAGAAAAAGTATTTCATCATTCCAGTTCACTTTGTATCTGTGGCATATTCTATTGCTTCAAAATTGATGGTCTTGTAGATGTCCATCCTTCTAACAACAGTTTCAGTTTTCATCCTTCCAACAACAACTTCAACATTTATAGGTTTAGTAGTTACAGACAGTCCTATAATCATTGAACAATCCTATAACTATTGTCTTTTGTAGTTACAAGACCCCTATATTAGTTACAAGATGACATGTAACTTATCAAGTTGAAGTTTGTCTATTATTCACAGGTTAGTAGCACCAAAGGTAAGGATATAGAGTTTCCCAAGAAGCTTTGGGTTCTTCTCTTCATCATCTCAGGGGGTCCTACATCAGAAATGGAATTTTTTTCGTCATCTCTTATACATCAACATTTCACAATTCAAAAACGATATAATGATATAATGGATGAGAGTGCATCCTTAGAGGAGCATTTAATCAAGATAAAGGATATCAGATAATAATGGTCCGCCATTGGTCAAAAGATGGAATGTAACACCTCAATTTGAACCACTGATTAAAATGTAATTATTTATGTCTAAATGATAGTTTTTATTTTCTGCATGGATATTTAATTATCATGCCACTATGCCATGGTGAACTAGACATATCAAAACATTGTATATATTTTATTTACAGTGAATGAAGAAGACAAATAATTGAATTAGGAACGAGTTCCTATAGGGACCATGATACCACAAGGGGGGAATAGTGAGGGGGTTTTCATGTCAAAGGTTCCAAGCCAAAAATATTTGTATGGATTTTTGGAATTTTGAAATTACCGCCTATTTTCCTTTTCCACTTATCCCAAATCCAATCATTGAATGAGTGTAAGGAGGTTGGTAAAATGAGTCATTTCCCGAGTTATGAAGAAATGAGGAAGTACCCAAATGATTGGATGTTTCCATTTATTTTCATAAAGAGGTTGGTAAGACAACCTCATTGTCAAATAAATGCAGAATGGAGTGAAGTATCATTCTTGCAAATCGTGGATGAACCCAACTACATGGGAAAAGAGAAAATCATGTTTAATAGGGATCACACTCAAGATGATAGGGTGTGGCATTCATACAAAGAGAAGAGAGAGTAGAACCATGAAAATATGGCCTGTGAGAAAACCCAATTGAGACAACCATGGTTCATTTCCCTATTCATGTAGAAGGTCTCTGGAATTGTTGAGCATGGAACTATGATTTGGGCCTCACTCAGTGTGCACGAGAAGGAACTGTAAGGAGGAGTTTCCCAAGGGACTATGTAGTAGCGAAGGGAGATTTCTCCTGCGCTGTACAGAGATAGAAAATGGGGCATCTTGTTGACTTGGTGGTGAGAACCTCCTTCGAGAATCATTATTTTCATGCCTCCAATTTGACACCATTTGCATTGCTAGTTAACCCTTTTTTTACTTGACATTACCACCCTTTTTCCCATGATTTTCACTCCTTTCACCAT
>WSFP011402576.1:0-26166 GCA_009831015.1 Picea engelmannii
AAGGGGTATAAGAGTCCATCATGATAAAATATTTGTAAAGGTCCTTGTGTCCCTAAGTTTAAAATCATGTCACAAAATGAGATATTATGTGTTAAAGTTGATGTTATTGGATTAATCGATAAATGCAGATATAAACTGATCTCTCTAGATCCACCTAGATATAGAACAAAACAAGACAGGACATGACGCTTTCCCTAAGCTCTAATCATTTAATTTACTATCAAACAAGAGATGAGTGACATACCGTTTAAATATCGCTTCCTTGTATCTTTGTTGTCCTTGCTCTACTCCGATGCTCATGTGATATTGGATCTTCAAGGGAACACAAACCAACCAAAGTAAAAGAAACAATAGTATACTCAATGAAAACTTATGCATGCGATCAAGGAATGATAGAATAAAATGAGAATGGTTTTATGGGAAATAAACATGTCACTGCATTATATTAAGTAAAAGTGGAAGATACAGCCAAAAGCCTTGATGTTGCAAGGTCCCCTTTCGGTGGCCCTTTGCTCCAACATACACACTTGCTCGAAACTTGCATGAAGAAGATCCACAATGACTTGATGAACCAAAATGAAGCCCTCAAGCATGAACTGAAGTAGAATTCCTCATACAATTCTTAGCCTATTCAACCTTCATTAACCTTAGCCTTTTCCATGAGAAATCCCTCTTTATATAGGGGAAAGAGAGATGGTTAAATATATTAGGATGATCCCACCAAATCAGACAAGTGAGTAAGATCCCATCTATTCGGAAGCCACCTCATCTTGTAGAAGATCCTCTTCTAGAACTTTCATGAAGCTCAACCTTTTCTTAGTCTTTTAGCATCGCCACACGCTAGCTATAGGACAACTCGCAGAGACGTGACAAACCAGTTTCAGAGCAGAGTGCATCGATCAGGCATCGCTGCACCCTGCGTATAGTGCAGCCTGCGATGATCTTCTTTAATAGGGTTTTTGAGAAGAGAAAGCAAGTCTCTTTTCTCATGAAGGAAGGATATTTTGAGAACATGAACACATGCTATAAAAGGATCACTGGGGTGACCAAAATAATGTGTAATAGTTGAGTCATAGGTTAGGGATGAAAGTCATGTCAAAAGAGGTATCATGGTTCATCATCACACCCGATGAGGTCAGAAAAGGGACAATCATTAAACTTCATGTCATTTGTACTGTTGGAAAGCTTCAAACATATGCGCGCTCCTCAAGTTTGCTGTGCAAGTTACTTAAATTGGCTTGAGAGGTCTTATGATTTTTGGACAAGTACTTTCCTTTTTAAATCCAATCCTTATCCACTCATGTATGCATATTTTCCACCTTTTGTTTGTTTGCACTGCATTCACGACCTGTGCATAAGCTATATTCTCCCGAGCAAGCTTCAAAGCCCTCTAATACAAAAATGATCCTCCTCACTATGCAAACACTGTGTAGATTTCCCTCGCTATGCAAACCCTATGTTGGTATCATTCGGTACATAAACCCTGCTGCTCTGTTTTTTTTGCACATCCCATGTTCACCTTATTTGATGCGTAAAAATATTTTTTTGAGCCCATCATTTATGCAATATTATCTCTTGAATAAGTTCGCCTCTCATAAAACACATATCTGTTTCACCTATTCAAGCCCAAACCCTATCCCTGCTAATTTTTCTACGCAAGTTTGCCTGCTGAGTTTTAAGACATATTTGCTTTGAACAAATTTGAAATTTACCTTGCAAAGCAGACATCGTAGAGTCATGACATCATAGGAAAATAAGAAATACAAGGGAGGAAATGTGTTGAGATATGAACCCAAAGAGCTGACTTTGGTAAACTCAGATCTTGGATACAGGGTGTCTTTTGAGCAGGATGTTTGTATGAGATTTTGTGAAAGAATCCAAGGGTATAACGTGCAGTTGACAAAGGAGTTCGCCCTGAAATTTAATGGTGTCACTACAATCATTGCAAGGGCACATTTCCAGTATTAGAAGAGACCATATCAACTTCCACAAAGATTCCCATACAGGGAGAGAAATGGTTTAAAGGTATGCCTTTGGAGCTTATGTTTTATAGTTATTTCCTCAAACCTCAGTATATAAAGCATAAGATTGGTGCCACTATCCCCAAGGAGTATATTTTGGAACCCTATGAGAAGATGTTGAGAGTAATCCAAAGGTATTTTACTTGAGAGGGTAGGTTTGATAGGGTATATCAATACCACATAAGGCTACTCATGCATTTCACAAGGAAAAACCTTCTAAACTTACCCTTTTATCTATATAGAAGCCTAGGAAAAATGGCAGACAAAGTCCAAGCCAGGGCTGACCAGGTTAAGAGAAGTCTGTTCCATTTCTCCTTGGTGAAGTTGTTAGTAGTTGAGGAGCAAAGAAATATAAACAGGGACTGAGATTCCTTAACTTCAACAAATATTTCCTTGGATCCCAAAGGAGATACCCCTTTGTCTACTGAAATATTGGCCTCTAACAACTTATGTGAAAAAGGAAGAAGTGCCGCAGAAAAGATAAAAGGAAAATATTTTGAGGGCTCATCACCAAACCAACTAGTTTTGAAGAAGGGTAGGAGGGTACAGTTCACTGATGAGCCAAACGAGACACAGACACCCAAAAGACCAACCACAAGGGAAGTTGCTAGAAGGCTTCCCACACCCATAGTGCAGACAAAATTTGTTGAGGTTGCAGCTCAAGAGATGGATGAGGAACAAGGTACATTAGGAGAGAAAGACTTAGAGTTTAGGGGAATTCAACGAGAACTCAAAGAGGCTCAGCATGTGATATCTTAGTTTTATCAAGAGAATAGAGAATTGAAAAGGAAGCTAGTTGAGAAGGATTCTGAGGAACAAACACCACAAAACAAGGCAGAGCCCAAGAATTAAAGGTCAATGGGGAAGGAAGTCATGCAAATCCCTGAGACCACAGTTGTAGCCAAGTCCACATTACCTCTTACAAGATGCTCAGCTAGGAAGAACAATTCAAAGATACAAGGAAAACTAGCAGCAAGTGAAAGACCTCCTACTTCACCCACAGAAGGAGAAAAGAACATAATATGGGTTAATAAGCAGTTAAGGGAAGCTCAAAATCAAGTCATCCTTCTTAGGGAAGAAAATAGGATATCATATGAAAGAGCCATGAAACATTTTAAGGAATGCAAACCAGCCAGAGAAAATGCTTGTGTAGCCCTTTCCAATGGCCTGTCAAAATTAAAAAGAAATGCAGCCCTGTTCAGGCAAGTGGGAAATTTGAAGGTACATAACTTAACATTAACGAAGGAAAACATGTATCTTAAACAAAGGATTCAATTGAATGATGAAGCCAGAAGAAGACTAGAACGACTTGCATAAGTAACAGATATATGATGAAGAAACTTCACATTTTTGTATTTTTGGGTATGTGACCATATCAAGTTTTGTTCATGTCATAATAACTGTGGAAAATATACATTTGATATTGGAGAAAGGTTTCACAAGGGTGACAACATAAACATTTCCTGGTCACATATGCTGTTTTGACTGGTAAATTGTCATACACAACACTTGTGTAGCGAGTCCACACTACACAAATCCTATAGGCACACATGATTATAACGAATAGTGGGAGATGATTGGCATATGAGTGTTGAATAAAATACGGGTCCCTAATCACTTACTTCCACCTGGATCTACACGAATTACAACAAAAGGAGTTTGCTATGCAAAGTTGCTATGCAAAGTTGCTATGCAAAGTTGCTATGCAAAGTTGCTACGCAAAGTTTCTACGCAAAGTTGCTACACAAATGTTGTAGGTAGCACTTGCTCAACAATAGTTCTAGTTTGCTACACAAAGGTGGTAGAGTTGTCCAACAATGCATAGGATGAATCGAGATGCTTTCCATATGCACCTGATGACTTATCAACAACAACATATTCAAAATTTTCTGAGATCTATGATTGCATAAGATATATATTTTTTTGCATTTAAGATGGTCAAACAAATTTACTATTTTTAGTAAAGTTGTTTAGGAGTTGTTCTCTTTCAATGTAAGTAGATCCACAATTGTAGGCAACAATAGTTAGAATCCTAGTAGCATAGTGTGGCAATAGGCTCTTATATATTTTATCACTTTTGATGTAAAGGGGGTGAGTAGGAAGAAGTATAGATATTTTGATCTTTATTGTAACATTCTCTGAATCTGAAGAAATACAAATGAAAAAGTCCTGAACTTTTTATGAAAAAGATTCTAATGGTGGTGGTCTGAAGTTTGTATTCTTATCCTTGTATGTACTTCTGGTGTCCTTACTTTCATCTTCATTTATTCTGTTTAATTTGGATAATTAAATGGTCTAGAATTCATCTAATGGTGCTTTAGAATTAAGTGATTTAAACTCTGTTTCTCTTCTTAACTAGGTTAGAATTCATCTTTCATGGTGCTCTGATTCTATTATGTGTTTCTTTTCCTCTTCCACCCTACATAATCAAACTCAAAACTGAAATTTCATCACTTAATTTAGCCTTTGTTCCTCTGGAAATTTCTACTTGCCAGTCATTGTTTTCATTCGTTTTCAGGGGTTGAATCCATAGCCCAAGAGATACCATACCTCCTTGCCAACAAACCTTGACAAAAGTACCTCAATCGTCTAAACCTAGCCATCATTTCAAAAATAATCTATTTATCAGAGATCACGTCTCAGAGAGAGCCTCTCTAGATTAGAAGTGCTAGCTTGCAGTCTTAAAGTTGGTTTGTAGGTTGCCTTTGTAGATTGTTTCTTCATCCCAACAATTTAATCAGTGTTAACACTTACTAAAAGCTCCCGCTTCTAGAAATATCTTCCCCTAGAATGTTCTTTAGAAGATATAATTTGTATAAATAGAAGTATAAGGTATGGGAAATTTGTAATAACCAAATATGTCTTATGAGTTAAATATCCAAAATACTTGGAATATAAATATATCCACGAGGATAATAAATAATATATAAATGTATAATAGAATGAATAAGATGAGATAAGATACAATGAGAATGAGGGTTTGTTTATATACCCTCGTAGGGGGTGCCCATTCATGAACGTACATGTCTTTTCATTTATGATGTATTTAATTATTATTTTATTTATACATATTTCTATATATTTATGTTTATAACAAAAGTCTTGTCTTGAGAATTATTGTAATAGAGCTCTACTATGTTGGAAGTTGCCCCCTCGAAGAGGCAAGTGTACTTGGATTTCTATCAATAAATGTATCATTTATGGTGTTGTGATTCTCTATATTTTTTTGTTCCACTAGTATTTGTTGCAATATTTTCATTTCTGCTTATTATAATACATCTAATACCTTATAGTCTCCCTCTCTTTCCTCTCCCTAGGGTTTTTAGATTAGACCTAAAACCTTTTGGTGACTCTGTTCTCCCCTTTTCCCCTCTTTGTGTGTGTGTGTGTGTGTGTGTGTGTGTGAGAGAGAGAGAGAGAGAGAGAGAGAGAGAGAGAGAGAGAGAGAGAGAGAGGTATTCCAATCCTACCCCCATGCAACATGTGGTAGCATGAATCCATTTTCATGGTACATTTTGGCTCTAGGGAGTTCCCATTAACCCTTTCCTCTATTAACTAAAGGCTTCCTCTATCCTTTCTATTTTATATTTCTACCAATGCCTTCACCACAGATTGTGTTGCATCATTCGTTTCTAATTGAAGGAAGGTCTTCATTATTTATCGTCATCCCCTCTTGAAATTATTTTCTCAAGTAATCTCTTCTCCTAGAATTTTACCCTCTGTGTTAGAGGTTATATAGTTTAATACCATTAGCGTGTTGGACTATATATCTGGTCATGGGGCCCTTCCCAACCTCATCATTTTAAATGCATCCTTGGTTTCAAACCTAATTTCCTTGAATATCTAAACTTCTCTTGATGCTACTATATGTGGCCTTGCAACCCCCTTTAACAAGTTAATTCTCATTCCTATGTTAAGGATAAAAGTGGAGAATGCTTCATGTCTCAAACTAGGAGGAGAATTATCACTCCCTACTTGATAATTTATATCTCACAAGAGAGCCTATCCATGCTCCTTCCAAAAATCATTCCCATTGGAGGATGGACCCTCTTCCCTTTAACATCCTAGATGACTACTTTTCCTACTAGCCAAGGTCCAAACAAGTCTTGGATCTATTCCTCTATCAATCCCTTTTCCTTCAAACCACTAAGCATTGCCACTTCTATGATAGTTTTGTAAACCTTACCTCAAACTCCTATTCAAACAAGACAAGCATACATATAACCACGTCATCCTCAACCTCAAAACTCTTCAAAATTTGTCCAAGGAAATATCAATGTCCTCCCCAAACCTTCAATAGGATTTCGTCCTTATACAAGTGTTCATACAATGGTACCCTTAAATACAAGACAAATTCTCATGACACAACCATGTAATCAAGTACACATATCAACACACCCTCTTAGACAAACAAGTATCCTAGTAGTTTCCCAAGGACAAACATACATCCCTGTTAGAATAATAGGTGTGCTTGTTTCACCATAGACAATATCTCAATATTGTCACCCAACCATAGACACAAATGCCACCCCCAAGAACCTTAACCTTGACAGACAAAATAATTCCGGAAGAAAACCCTAGAACCAATAGCCAACCATGGTAGTGTACCTCTCTCCAGAGCTAGCATACCAAGTAGAAAGTCAAAACCATAACCAAACAGAAAGTCCAACCATAAGAAAAGACCAAGTCACCACTGTTGCAACTACAACTCTCCTCTAGTCATGCACATCACTTGTCCTTATGTAGTTGTGAGAGTGAGTGTGTCAAATGAGCTCTAGCGCCCTCTTATTTATAATGCTCCAACTCACCTGACTGGGACAAATTCTCTTCCTAGGGGATTATAAATCAATATTAATTATTCTCTTGAGCCGACTTGTCTTCTAGGGTTATTATCCAACATTTTAGGGTTTTTCTTACTTCCTAAAATATTCTAGTCTCGTCAAAGGTTACACGTAGAGGTTAATACCTCCCGCAACTACCATAATATAAAAACTCCCTCCTAGCTAGGGAGGTATTAAAGGCAATGTTCTTGAACACAAAAATACCATTCAACCGATAGAAACAACATAGCCACATAGGCTATCTCATGATGACATCATGAGCACCATCATCACTATCCAACTAGATAGTCTCCATGGAAATCAGAACAATGCCATCCAATAGAACTAAACTGTGTTTATTCATAGTAGTATACAACTAATATCCAGTGGTACACAACCACTCCTAGTAGCACATTGCTACTAACCAGTGACACACAATCACTACCAGTGGATCACATCCACCACAATAGCATACAATTATTGTCCAGAGACATACAATCTCTACAACAATCATATCATCTGATATCAACTTGCATAAACAATATCATGATACAACAAAATTCATCTAGGCCATTCTTCCACTCACATCTATGAGATCTGGAAGAGCATCTGCCCTCGAAAAGTTAAACATCAGCCACGGGCTATCTGGACTATTCTTCTCAAGCATATAAGAATAACTATCCCTGATTTCTGAACCTGGACCATTCACCTAACTGGGCCATTCTTCCAATACTAACCACAATGCAACCTGGAGAGAATGAGTTTGCCCTAGGGAATGACTTTCCCTAATTGTTGAACCTAGACCATTCACCTAACTAGGCCATTCTTCTGGCACTAATCACAGTGCAACCTGGAGAGAATGAGTCTGCCCTATGGAATGATTGCCCCTGATTGCTAAACCCGGACCAGTCACCTAACTGTGCCATTCTTCTGACACTAATCATAGTGCAACCTGGAGAGAATGAGTCGTCCCTAGGGAATGACTATCTAGACCATTTCCTATGGAAATGACTGTCCTGCACCAACCTCCTATAACAAACCATTCTTCAAAACTGCTCACAACTATAAACTTCGAAAGAATGACTGCCTGAAGAGGCGAACCATTATGCTTGATCACTACTTAGAGTGACTGCCATGAAGAATGAATGTACTAGACCATTCCCCCACACTGGCCATAAGGGGAATCATTGTCTATGATACATCAACAATCTATTGGACCATTTTCATTACGAAAATGACTGTCTGATATAGACCATTTTCTGAACTGGAAAATGACTGTTCGTCAAAAATCTTGGGCCACTTTCCAGACTGGAAGGTGGACCATTTTTCGAACTAGAAAATGACTTCCCATATATCAATAACATATCAGTGCTCCCTCCCAACTTGGGAGTAATCACTTCCCTTTCCAATAAGGAAGTCATCTCCACGAGTCCCGACTTGTCCCTTAAGTATGCAAACTTTTCATCTTGGACAAAGGATTTACCAAAATATCTGCTATCGTCTCATCTGGGAGAACCACTTCTCCCCTCTGGACTCTATCACAAAGAAAATAATACTTGATCTCACTGTTCTTCGACCTGTCATGGAACACTAGGTTCTTTGAAAGCTTCACACAACTCTGATTATCACAATATATCACGGTCGAATCCAACACCTGATCAGATAGTCCAGAAACAGGATTACGGATCCACACTACTTTCGTACAAGCATCAAAAGATGCAATATATTCTTCTTCTGCAGTGTTGAGTACAACAGAATTTTGTTTCTTGCTAGCCCATGATATCATGGAAAATATCAACCAAAAACATATCCAAGAAGCACTTCTTCTATCATCTGTACTACCTGCCCAAACTAAATCGATAAATCCATGCAGTTGTATATCATAAAATGTCCCACGAAGACATTTCAAGGCATGCTTTGCAATTATTCAATTCTCATGGTTAGGTTCCACTTGGAACTACTTTCACGGCAAAGAAAATATCTGGCTGAGTATTCTTCAAATACATCAACGAGCCATTCAATTGTCGATACAGGGATGGGTCTACTGGATCAAAGTCTCTCAACTTCTTCAGATCTGTCATCATGGGAGTTTGCCATGGATTCACAATCCATCATCCTGGACTTTTGAAGAACCATTTCGATACACTTCCTCTGTCATACTTCTATACATGAGAGGCTTTGTACTAAGTTTGCTTGAATCCATACAAGGTATTCTTCCATCTGCATACATGGGTCTCTTTCTGGTATACCTCAAAACCTTGAGGTTTCTCTACATATACTTCTTCTTCAATTACCCTATTGAAAAGAATAGTCTTTTACATCTAACTAATGTAAACTCCAATCCATGGATATTGCAAGAGATATAATGGATCAGATAGAGGTATATTTGGTTTACTGGAACAAGCCACCATCATAGTCTTCTCCCTCCTTCTAGGAGAACCCTCCAGTTCTGAATCTTGCCTTCTATCTATCAATTCTTCCATTCACAAGTATTTTTCACAATTTCTCACATACATTGTTCTTCATCACAAATTCCTTCCATTCCTTCTGTTTGACTGCTTCTAGTAGGTTCAAACCATTCTGGTAGTCTTATGATTCTCGGTATAATAATTGGTTCAATTTGTTGTTCTAGATTTTCATGTTCTTCCTCATATTCCTCTTCATCTTTGGGGTCCATATAGTCTTCTATAGATTCCATTCCCTTCCTTCCCGAAGATTCCAACTTCTTCCTTTAATCATAGGAATGTAGATGGACAACCAAGGGTACTCAAGGCTTCTTTTTGAAGAAGACTTCTTCTAGAGTCAAACTAAACATGTGCTGCTTATCATGGCTACTACTTCCAATGAAGAACATGGATATATACTTCATAGTCTTCACAGATTCTTCTTCAATGGATCATATCATTGGGGATTAACTTCCTTCTAATCCCGACTTAATGCCTGAATGAGCAATATTCATGCTCTTCTTTTGGAATTTTGCAATCATCTCCCTCCATTTGAGAGAGTCCATGCTTCTGTATGCATCCTTATTGCTTTCTACAAAGTGTCAAAAGTGTAGTTTCCTCTTGATTACTAACTTATTTCTAGTCTAACTCCTTCCAGGTTTCTTCAAGTTTGATTCTAATTGCGGTCCATTTGGTATTTGTTCCTTACAGGATTTGTCACCAAAGGTTGTCAACGTACTTTATCCTTTTCAGATGCATTGTTTGACTAGTAGTCATTATAATGGAAATCCTTATCTTGTTATTCTTCCATAGGTGTTGTTTCATTGACACTGACCATCTTATCTTCCAAGAAATAGATACACATGATATGTACAGGAACTATGTAAACATGGTATGTACAAGGACTATGTTACAAAATAATATTGTTACCTTGACCAGAAGAAAAAGTTTGCTTCATCATGATTGACGTTCTTTGAGGGTTCCTTTTCTTTGGCAATTTTTGCTTCATGTGTTTCCTTCCTTTTCTTTAACTTAGGACACTAGTTCTTGTAGTGACCATATTTTCAATAGTTGAAGCATTGTGTTTTTGACATATCCATTTCTTGATTTGGTTTCTTCCTTGAGTCAAACTTCTTCTTATTCATGAATTTCTTGAACTTTGTTGTGTAGGTTTGATCATCATCTTTCTTTTGGGATTTGTCTTTTGCGCCAATCCTTGATTCTTCTTGTGCACAACAAGTCCAAAGTTATTTAAATGTGGGATACTCCTTTCTTGTGTTTATTCTTGCGGAAAATGTATCCCATGTCTTGGGAAGACCATTAAGTACGATATTTACTAGTTCCTTTTCTGAAATGATTTCTGCTAGCGGGAAACCCCCCCCTTTAACTACACCAGGGTTCATAATGCAGGCAGATCGATTGACCATCTAAAAGTAAATTAATTCTCTATACTACCCCAAACATACCAAAACTAATATAAAGAAAGCAAGGAAAAAGGATATCGATTAACTATACCTCTAATCCCACATCTGGTGATGACCTCCTCGCGCTTGGAAGCTCCACTGACTGCATGCCTCCTCCCAGGGCTGACTTGCATCCAAGTATTTACAAACAAAAAAATACAAGCATGCTATTCCATATATAAGTTAGGGTTAGATGTTAAAATGTCAAGCATAAATCAATAAAAGTATTCAAGACACCATCATTTGGGACAGGAAAATGTAATTCTTTTATTAATAACACAAAGATTATACCTTTACAATCTAAGTCGACCACCCTTCTGTGAACCTGGTCCGAGATCCTCTTCACCAATATCCAAGTGCACCTTGTATGAACTTATCCTCTCAACCTTCTAATCTCTTCTTGGAAGTGAATGGGTTAAATGGAGGGAGAAGGGGCTAATGAGGGAATGCTAAGGCAAATTCTCACAAAAGGCAACAATATATTGGGCAAGGAGGGGAAGTGAAATCAAGAAGATTTACACTATTCTTATGCTTATATGTGAAATGAGACCCAAAAACCTCATTTTATATGACAAAATAACGGTTATTCGGTTGGGTGACGGGCTATAGCAGCTAGATTAGTTGGGAAATTACCAATAGCCTGTCAATTTCAACGAATTCCTTGCAAATTTTTATTTTTTGCAACTTTTGCAAGTATACGTGGGCCGTAAGGGTACATCATGCATATGTACACGAGATATAGTGGTGTAGCAAGCATATGTACATGGGAAGTAATGGTGTAGGGCGCGTACATCTTCTAAAAATTGTTTTTTTAAGAAGAGCAACTCAACAGTGCTTTGGAAAAAAATGCAAGTAAGAGGGCCAAGGCCATGTATGCATGTGTAGATCAATTTAGGGTTATAACAGATGCCCCCTAATGTGTGAGGTTAGAAGATAAACTAATGGACAAAATACATTGCAATATCTTCACCAATGTACGAAATCGAGTGAGCTCGGGACCAAAGTTCAGGAGGTGCCATCTGCAAAATAACAATTGTCTCTCTAAGGCAGGCATACCCATGCTCATGATCAAATAAATCATGGATTCCAATCAAATAAATTGCATATCCATGTCATATAACTATATAAAGTGTATTCGCGAGAAATAAACAACGGATCTACATCTCAAAATCAAAGATATACAAATATAGTATCCATCTTCAAGAAGTCAACAACGCCTAATGGATGGAGAGGAGGTCTTCATAGCTCGAGCAAAAATTTCAATATCTTCAAAACTTAGGTAGGAGTATGATAGGAGTGCACAACTCACTACCCCGAGGTCTTCGATGGCTCGTCGAGAAAAGACAAGTGGATCTAGATGATCAGGCAAAGAAATTCATCGATTTTGAATCAGGACTTGACTGGACTCTTAGGATGGCCAACTCATGAGGTCAAGAGACAAACTACAGAAAGGCTGACTCAGGCTGGGTGAAACTTCCCTTAGAAAAAATCACGAAAGATGATCAGACTCAGGAAGCATGACATTGACATAAGTTCACGATGTAGGAGGCAACACAAACTCTCCATGTGTTTGAAAGAGTAACCAAATGGAGGAGGACACAAATCTATGTAGCGAGAATAACTTGCTAAGGTCATACTAGATCCCAATTCTTAACAAACAAATAGAAGGATGTGCTTTGTCCAAGGGTGACTCTTTGTGTTGCCAAAAAATAATACATATTTCCCATCCCCTCTTTTTGGGATATTTGATTTTTTTGTCTTTTTCAATTTTTTAAAGAGCTTGAAAAAGAATAAAAGAATGCTACGTTACAAAGGAGGAAAGAGTTTCGCAAGAAAGTGTACTAGTTCTAGGCGCAAGGAACACACTAATGCTTAGAGAAAGGAGACATGTACAGGAAAAGGACACTCGGGGAAAATTCCTCCACAGGTCAAGGTGTCAAGTCGCAGAGGCAAAATGCTACAAGGCTTGCGTATCAGGCATGCTTCAAAGGTTCAATTGAGCGCAACATGGAGTCGACATTAGGCCAAAGACGTAGAGATGAAAATGTGATTAGAAAGACACAACAAAACCCCCTTCAATGTAATTTTAACGAGCCCAAAGAAGGTAAGATCAATAGTTTTTCACGTTTAAAGAGTCTGGAAAAACATAAAAGAAGACTCCAAGGAGTACCTTTTTCGGAGATAGTCTAGTTGGTTCGAAAAAGGGGTAAACTTGCACTGAAAAGACATCTATTCAAAACTATTTTAATGAGTATGAAAAAGACAAGATCACTCAACGATCTTTTCAATTTTAAGGAGTCTGAAAAGAGCTTAACTATGGACTCACAGTCTTTTTCTGAATTTAGTCCCCTTAGCTTGAAAAAGCATAAAAGTTACTGAGGAGAACTCTCTCGGCGAGACGAATCTCCCGAGGCGTACCTTTTTTCTCTATAATCTACAGGTTGGAAAAAGGGGTAAACTCATGCAAGTAGATGTTCTTCTGGACCAATTTAATGAGTGTGAAGGAACAAGGTCACTCGAAGATCTTTTCATATATAGGGAGTCTGAAAAGAGATTAACTATGGACTCCGTGGGGGTTCCTTTTTCGTAAGTAATCTCCAAGGCCCGAAAAAGGTGATAAACCAAAACCAAGGAGAATTTTCCTTTTTCGAAGATTTAGTCCCTCAGGCCCAAGAAAGGGTTAAACTTACGACTGTGAATACTCTTCTAGAAAACCGAAGTTCCTAGAGCATAACTTTATTCATAAAATTGACCATCCAGACCGAAAAAGGGGTAAACTACTGCCAGACAGACGTGCCTTCAAATTTGAGTTTGGCAAGCGTGAAGGGCGACAAGATCGCTTGGCAATATTTTCATGTTTAGAGAGTCTGAAAAGGGCTTAAAGAAGACTCCAGAGGGTTACTTTTCTTAGTTAATCTAGACAAGATCGAAAAGAATAAATACAGTCTCGTCGGATGTTGCTTTCAGATTTTGAAGCGAGCTTGAAAGACATCAAAGTGTGCTCATTTGGGAGTCCCGAGGGTGAGGCCAAGAATAATGGTGAATCAGACGAATGAGGCTCAATATCATAACCATGATAGAACTAACAAGGACTCCCAAGCCTATAGTCATTACAGACAACATGGATGCCAAAATGCAACAAGGATCTACCTAGGGCATCCATGTAAAGGCACACTCTACCACCTAATTATGACACTTCTAGAGAAGGAATGAAGGTTCTGTGTTGCACTTCGGTGGGATTGATCCTATGGCAAAGCGAAAAAGACAACGAGATGTAGAAAGTGGAGGTGAAATCCTAACTTATAGGAAAAAAATTGGAAAAATGACTTTTACCAAAGGATACCATAAGTGACCCATCCCCAAAAGGTTAGCAAACCAAAAGAAAAAGTGTATCATAACATCCAATAAGAAACCAGGAAACAGAACCAAATGATTTCCAAGCTAGGAAAAATGACAAAGGGGGTAAAAAAAGTGGCAAGAAAGGGCCAAAAAAGTCTATAAATAGAAGCTGACAACTCATTTTCACCATTGCATTTTGAAAATTGACCAAAAGGAGAAAAATCCCCTTTGCTAAAAAAGTTGATTTTGGGAGCTTCAGCGGATGAAACGAACTTCCGCTCAGATCAAGTAAGTACAAATGCACCCCTCTTGTAGTTCAATTCTTTATTTATGCATTTCTTTTTGTTTTTGAGGGGGCACACTCTCCTAAAAAGAGCGGCCCTGCATTTACGCGGGCTATCCAAGGACAAACGGCATATGTACTAAGGAAGAAAACACTCTGCCCACGTACATAAGTGACTGTGGCCAAAACAACCCACGTACACCATCAAAATCTTGGATTTTTTTTTTAAAATGCAAGAGATAACTCCCTTTTATCTGCCATGGAACAAGATGTATGTCCATTGGAGGGAGAGGGAACATTAGGACATTGATGCACTCATCGAAGAGGACCCTGTTGCCATTGTTGCATTGAAACAATGTGGTCTATGGAAGTTCTTCCGATGTCCGTTTATGAGGGCACAACCCAGGCTATTGAATGCCCTGGTTGACTACTGACATCAAGATGCAGAGGCCTGAGTGATAGTCGTTGACTCCAACGACTGAAGATATCTACTTCCTGACTAGCCTCTCAAGGAGAGGGGAACCAATCAATATGTATACTTTTACCCTTGGGCCTTCTAACATTGAGGACCACATTCATATGTACTATGAGGTCGACACTAAGAAGGTAGGTTCTTAGATGCCGATTCACAAGATCACGAGTTTGTCTCTGAGAGTGATCTTGTTACTTCTTGGGCAAATTACTGGATCCACGACCCTTCACTAGGCCTCTCGGACACACATGCATTGTGCTATTTAGTGTCAGGAGGCACATATATTTGACTGGAGTACGATCATGCTCACATGCATGAAGAGACAACTGATAGAGTGTCGGCTATGTAGCAACAAAAACTTTAGGTTTGACACTATTCTATGCTCATTATTATTCTTCGAGAGTGCCCAGCCTGAGTCATAGAGAGACTGTGCGGGGGCATGTGGCCTCCTTCCCAACAGTATGTAGATGGGTAGCATTGTTGCCATGATAGGGGGGAGGGAGGACCATAGAGGCGTTTGATGACACATTTTTTGACTAGTGGGCATGACATATTCTAGCGATAGAAGACTAACCCTATGCCGGAATCAACTTTTCTAGGGATTCATATGTGCCCATGCCTCCCAGAGAGGAGCAATGAGAGATAGGTAACGTATTTTTAAACATTATTTAATTTTTAATTGTTTTTATGTATATCATTTTTATGTATGTATTAGAGTACTAACTTTTGTGTATCTGTTATGTACATATGTAGGACCAGTGTGCCCGACAGACTTCACGAGGACTTGGTGACATCCTCGACCAGAGGGAGGACTAGCAGCAGCCGACGGACCAACTACCGTAGGGGGACCTCCAATTGGAGAGGATGAGAGAGTTTTGAGACGGGTGGAGCACAACCTCACTGCGCTCACTCATACAATACCCATGGTCAAGATCGAGGATCTCCTACCTTCTATGCAACCTCATGTAGTGGGGGTGCCACAGACTTGGGTCCATATTTTTCGACGTTTATCCAACGCCGTCGCTCACTATGGTAGGGCCAATAGGCCTCGATCTTAAATAGGCTAGAATTTTATGTGCCGAGGGCACCATTGTATATTTTTTGAGGGAATAATCCCAATGATGTACACTGAACATTATTTTTTGAGGTGTTCGGGCCCACCTATGTACTCATGACACTTTTTGATATATATATATATATATATACATCTTATTCGTCTTATGGATCACATTTTTTACAAATGTATGTACATGTGTATGTGTGTGGTTCTTTTTATGTGTGTGCAACATGCCAATTAATACTTGGTTAGCTAGAGTATTTGTCATATGATTAAATCTTCTAGGAACATGGATATATGTAATGTAATCAAAGTAACGTTCTAAGAGATGTACCCTAAGGCAATATCCGTGCAAAATAGGATCATAAACACGGTGAACTCTATTTAACTGGGACACAACTAACTAAGCATCTAAGTAGACTCGGAGGTGAGAGATTCCATGCGACAAAGCATCACGAAGAAATTCTATCACTGTGATGTACTTGATGACATTGTTTGTGGCGTCACCTAGACAGATACGTCCACCGATAGCAACTGGACTCTAGGTGTGAAAATCACCCAAGCTGTGGAATCAAGCCTCCGAGTGTGTCAGCTAGTGCCGTCTGCAAACCCAAAGAACACCTCCGATTCACTTGACATTTTCCACAGTGAAAAATAAGACATAAATAACTACACGTCCATAAAACAAAAAGACAAAAAACTGTATAAGAACTATACATATGTACAAGAAGTCACCCAGGAGACCAACCTAAGAGTAATACTTTTTGAGGTAGAGCCCATTTCTAGGGTCCGCCAAGGCATTTCATTCAAATTCAACCATACGGTAAGCGCTCTTCTTTAAGATCTCCTTCAAGATGAACATTTCAAACCACATGGGTTTGAACTTGCCTGCCTGCCCCCAGGGGATCTTTGTCTTGATCATAGACCAGGAAAAGATCGCCTTAAGAGAAAATATGAGGACGAATGGACCAATTGTACTGACACTTGAATCATTTCTTATGAGACTCATTGGTCGAGGCTGCATCATGATGTTGCTCGAGATATAATAGGCATTCCTCAAGCGGTGAAGTGTCTGGCAGTAATTCCACTGCCAACTTTAAAGACGAGATCTAGCACTCAATAGGAAAGACTGCTTCCAACCTGTATACGGGTTGAAAAGGTGAGAAATCAGTGGCATTCTTTACAGACATTCGGTAGGTCCACAACGTTGAGTACAACATCAAATTCCAATTTGACTTGGAAGAATTGATTGTCCGCTGAAGAATAGTCTTGAGAGACTTATTCACAGCTTCAAATTGACCATTCACTTGTGGGTAGTAAGGTGATGAATGTTCTTGCCTTAACCCAAGATTTGATGTTAAATCGGTCATCATTGTTTTTTGGAAGTGACTGCCATGGTCAGTGACAATCTCCTTCGGGATGCTGAACCTTGCTACTATCGGTTTAAAAATGAAAAGAGCTGATGTTTATCCATCATTATTAAATGTTGGCATAGCCTCAAACCAATTTTTGAAGTAGTCTACCACTACGGTGATGTAAAGATGACCCCTGGATGAATCCGGGTGACATGTAGTAAAGTCAATCCCCCACTTGGTGAAAGAACAAAAAAAATGACAGGAAACATGGGAGCAGGATGTGCCCGCATCTTCTGAGAGAAGATCTGACATGGGTGGCACTTCTTGATCGCCTCAATGTAATCCTTGATTAACGTGGGATATAAGTAACCAACACGTGGAATATTTTGGGCTATTGCCAACCCAGGCAAATGAACACCACATGCTCCAGTGTGGAAGTCGTTCAGAATGAGCTCTGCTTCCTCATGTATAAGGCATCGACGAAGAATGAAATCTACACCTCGATGATACAAAGTGTCATCAAGTATGATATAGTTTCGTTCCCGATGGTGAATTCGTCGACACTCGTCGCGAGAAGAAGAAGTAAGGCACTTCAAAGTCTGGGTCCGAAGATGTGATTAGCAAACAATCTCCTTTGATAGGTGATTATTTGGGTGTGACATCACTAGAATCAACCGAAAGTTTCGAAATAAGTTCGGCAAAGACCAATGACTTTTTGGATTTTGCGGAAACAAAATCCATGTCAAATTCCTGGAGGATTACAATCCATCTACTGATCTTTCCCCTAATGACCCGTCATGTCAACACATATTGGAAAGGGTTCACAATGAAAATGACAGTGGTCTTGCGAAGCATAATGTAATGACAGAACTGTTGGACAACATGCACTGTTTCCAAGGAAAGCTTCTCAACATGGGAATAGTTGAGTTCCGACCCAACCAGGCCTTGGCTTAGGTAATAAATAACATGCTCCTAGACCATATCATCCTATTGAACCAAGACCATGCTGATGGTCAACTCTGCAATGACCAAATACAACAAGAAATATCTGTTATAATCGGGAGGCAAGAGCAGAGGGGTAGACGTAAAGGCACATTTCAACGCTTCAAAAGAGCACTGAGGGGCTTCATCCCAACAAAATGGGACTCCATTTTTGAATAGACGCATAAACCCTTTAGTTATCTCAGCGTAATTCGCGACAAAACGCTGAAGAAAGTTCACTTTCCTCTGTAAGCTTTGAAGTTGGGGTATTGTGCACAAGGGAGACAATTGAACTATAGCCTAAACCTTGAGAGGATTGACCATGATCCTTGTTGTCAAAGTAATGAAACCTAAGAGACGACCCAACGTCAAGCAGAAAATGCACTTGTTAGGATTCAAGCGAATCCAATAGTAGCGACATCGTTCAAATATTAGTCAAAGGTGTGTGGGGTGATCAGATTTCTTGCGAGAGCGTGATGCTATATCATCAAGATATGCCTCGACTATATGTCTAAGATCAAGGAAAGAAAATGAAATGGCCCACTGAAAAGTGGCTCCAACACTCTTTAGGCCAAAAGGCATCTTACGATATGTGAACATGCCCAAGGACAAATAAAAGTTATTTTATGCAGGTCTTCGGGTTTGATCTGAATCTTGTTATATACCAAAAAACCATCCATGAATGAAAAGGCCTCGCATCATGCACATTCATCGACAATCTGATCAATGAATGGGGTGGGGAAATTATCTTTCGGACAGGCCTTGTTCAAGTCACAAAATTCCATGCACACGTGAATCATACCCCGTTTCTTGTTAATCGAAACAGGGTTTGACACCCACTCTGTTAACTGCATGGGGTAGATAAAACCGATTTTAAGCAGTTTCTCTACTTCAGCGTTAATTACTGCCGCTTTCCGAGGATTTATCGGACGAATATTTTTTCAGACAGACTTGGCATCAGGATAAGTCGTTATTTCATGTTCGATGATTCTTGGGTCTATGCCCGACATTTCCTCATAAGACTAGGAAAACACGTCACAAAATTCCTTAAATAACTTTGTATAAATTCGAATCTCTTTGGGGGAGCAGTCCGCTCCGACTAAAACATTCTCCACGATGCCAGGGGTTCTGGAGATATCTATGGGGATCGTTTCAATGATACTCTCCATATTACCCTTGACATAAACTGCGTGCGTAGCTAGAGGATTAATAGGACAATACCTATCTCGATTCACAGTCAAAAGAAATTAGCCCGCCTATATTATTCTTAACTCTGGGAGGAAGTAAGATCTATGGTGGAGATCATCCCAGGGTATGTCTGGACCAGTCAATGCCTAAAGAATTGCCTCATCTGAGGGCAAGATCAGGTCTAAAGAATCTGTAGTAGAAAGAGAACCTTGAGCTCAAATAGGCTCGAGAACTGAATCTAACTCTTGTGCGGGAGTCAGATCGGGGTCAGCCAAAGCTTGTTGGACAATGCTGTATGCAAATTCATCCGCAAACAAGGGCATGGCCATGCCATAATGCCCTGTCCCTTCCATCGAAGCTGATGGGGAAGGAAGAGTCCACGGATCGTGAAAGTAAGTCGTTTGAAACAACGACATTTGAAAAATTTCAGCCCTAGGCTGGTCGGGGGTAGCCGATATAAGCTTGACATTGCCAGAAGGTGGCAGGTAATTGAAAGTACCCATCAATGATGGACATAAACCAACCCCTAAGTTGATGATGCGAGGTTGAGGATTATTAATCACCAGGACCATGGATGCCCCCAATGAAGGGTCAGGATGGGAGAAATACAACTGGTCAATGGTTACAATCCGACCCTCGTGTGGAAACAAAAAGAGCTGAAAAACTGTAACAACCACTGCATGCATTGCATAAGTCCAACTCCTCCCTAACAAAAGGTTGTAGTCCAGAGGTGCATTGACCACTTCAAATTTGACACACATGGTCTTTCCTCCTAACTTCACGGGGAAAGAAGGAATGATTCCATGTGGTTTGAATGATCGACCGTCAAACACTGTAAGCAATATCGGTGACGGAGACAAACTAGGTAGGCCAATGACCTTCCAACACGCCAATGACATCACGCAAGTAGAGGCACCCTCGTCAACCACCATACGAAATATATTCTGAGTAAAATATTTTGTGGTGTAAGACACTACTATCTGAAATGAAATGTGGTAAGGAAGACAAGGTTTCAAGTTTGTTGGATCGAGAACGATCCCTCCTGGGTTACAAGTCTCTACAGATCCCAAGGTGGATAACAGAGCCTTTCTATGCGAAGGGAAACTTTGGAGGAATTCCAAAGCAGACATCGTGCAAGGGGTTTGTGCCAAATATTCCACAACAGAGTATTTCTGGGCAACCCTCGCGTTTTGATTATGAGAAGCTTTATTGAATGCCCCTTAGGGGATGTGTGTCATTGTTTCTCCCATCGTCTTCTCAATTTGGAGAGGAAACGATGGGTTTGTGGCTTCTTTTCCTTTTTAGCAGATTCCGACATTCTGTAATCTCAGGCCTTGGTCGCTATATGAGAGTCGCCTTTCAACATGTAAATATTCACAGCCGAGTTGTTACTAGTAGACACGGGGGGTCCCTAACTGTCCCCTTCTGCACTTGAGGATGTTGAAGCTTGAGCCATGTTTTTCCCATGTGAAAATAGGTTCGTCAGCACAACAGGCTGTTGTTGTGCCAATAGCTTCTGAGCTTTTGCAAGTCGAGGGCACAAGTGAGTCAGGTGGTCCTCCATGCAAAGGTTACACAGATACTTTGAATTTCTCTTCTCTGTTTCCCCCCCGCCAACATTGTTATTAGCCATTTTTTTCCCATTTACCTTTCTTGTTCCGTTGTTTCTTCTTTCCTTCAAGTTGCTGGTTGGCCTTCAGGTTCTTCGACTGCACACTATGTATGTCTAATGCTTGGGTAGGGGGAAAAACTGAACTTGAGGTCTGGCTGACCGCAGTCTGTTGTATTGACAATTGTTGCAATTGATTTGTCAACAGATCAGTGGACTTTCCTTGTGCTGAGCTCACAATACCATCGACATGGGGTCCAAACTTTTGTTTGGCCTTATCAAGGATGGACCATGGAGAATATGGAAAAATATCATAGAGCATGCCATACTGAGAGTAAATCAGTTCAAGCAATTGTGCTCTCATTATCGCCTCCTCCTCTGAAAACACTCCAGAAGTTGCTACGTCCTTGGAGACACAAGGAACCAAAGACTTAAGGAACCACTCCAACAAGAAAGCTGGTGGGACCTGGACCTTAATCAATCTCTTCTAACCTTGCCATTCTCGAATGTGATCAGAGATACGGTTGGCCTTAGTCTACTCAAAGTTGGCCAACAATTCAGTTCTGACATCGTATCTCACGAGTAACTGTAAATGGTTTAGGAATACCATTGCCAAGTCATTAAATTAATAATACCTCGAGTGGTTGAGCTCAATATACCATTTCACAACACCCTCGATAAGAGTGTGTTGAAAAAGGCACAAGTGGATGGAGTCGTCTCATAGTGAGTTTTTCGAGCACCACAAGTGAAAGGTTGTCACGTGATCACCTGGGTCTTCTCCATGCTTGCCTTCAAATTTTGGAATATCCAAGGGAAACTTAGTCGACATGGGGGGCCAATGCAGATCATGAAAAATTGGGTCATTGAGTAACCTTGACAAGTCTGGTAGATGTAGCATTGCTAGAAATGATAGTTTAGGTTGAGTACTATGTACAAAAAAAAGGGGTCCTGGAGTTTGACTGACACTAGGTTGCCAGAAAAGTTGGACTGCTGGCTAGGGTTTTGGTATAAATCCTGGCCTTGACCAGCGTATGGAAACTGCTTTTGCTGGGATATCATCAACTGACTCCTGTAATTGGACAACATGGCTTGGGCGGGGATTGCTCCCTGCGTTGTGTTCCAAGGATTTTGGAAGGGGATGCCCGTAGCCGATCCGATGATCATAGGTACTGAACCCTGCCCGAGGTTCGATTGAGCATGGAAGGGGTTGCCCTCGACCAATATCCCTTGCAAGGGAATTGATCCCTGCCAAGGATTCCAAAGCCCCTGAGAGGTGAAAATTCCTGTACTTCCCCCTGTGTAGGAATAGTACCCTGCACAGGGTTTTGTTGCCCAAAACCGGAGTTTCCCCTAGCCGAGATGACAACCGAAGAAAAAGTGTTGTTCCCAAACATGCTGAACAAAGAGAATGACATAGATCCCATCGACATAGTGTAAGATGAAGGTCCTAAATTGCCTTCTCCAAACGAGCAAGGGGGATGAAGGAGGTATATGAATCCGCTGTAAGGGATAACATTAAAGGGGACTGAAGTGGCCCTGGTAGACCCTTGCACGTGAGCATTTGAGATCCCTTCCCCCAGTGCCATATTCTGTAAGGTGGAGTAGGTAAGGAATAATTTTGAATCAAAGACGAGCATCCCATATGAGAATGGAGGGCCCGTCGCACTCTACGTAAATGGAGCAGTGGTCGCTGCCGATGACAATATCAGACCACTGCTCGAGGTAGAGGGAGATGATACCACAATGGTCTGGACTGGCGAAGGTGGGTTAGGAGGCAAAATACCCCCTATGGTAGTAGCCGAAACAGGAGTATGAGGACTCCTGGATGAAGTAGCAACATTTTCTTCCATGGATGCTTGTAAGACTAACTGGCGCTTAGAAGGTGTCACCTTAGAAGGGACAACTTGTACTAACATCGATGCTAACAAGTCAATAATCAGAGGGTTGGTTGGCCGGAGAGCTTCCACCCCAAGGTCAGAAACAATAGGTTCCTCCAGATTCAAATAGTCTCCTCGCAGAGTAGGGTTGGGCACAATTTCCTTCAGCCTGGTTGCTTCAAACGACCCTTGTTGGTCAAGTCTTCACCATAACTGTGGCAGAGGTGGCTCTAATGAAACGGACGAAAGGCCCTAAATCCTTCGCGACCGATGGAGCTCTTGATCTTCCAGTTTGTGAAAATATCAATCGACATAGTAAGGCTTAAATAACGTTTAAACACCAAGCACACAATAGAAAAATTCCTATAAGACAAATTAAGCAATCAACTACTAGTAGGAAGAGCAGTTACTCCAGTCAACACTAGAGCAACTAACCGGTACAAGTGAAACTCTAACACGGAATCACCCTCCGGGTATAATCTGTGAAGCATGACCTGACGTCTACCCTAGGTACCGCGGTATACCCCCGCAGTCACCCATGTAAGTCCCTAGAATATGGGCAACTAGGTTTCCAGCTCGCAGTCAGTCACCAGGCGGGTACAGTCGATAGTCGGGTAGATCGCAATGAGCATGATAACAATTCTAAAACCTATTGAGGATATCAAAAGCAAGTGGTTCGAAGACAACATAGGATCTCGAATAGATTCGAGGTCCACGAAGCTCCGTAGGAAAGTGAAGTCATTAGTACTCCCATGACAGATCCTAAATATGCGTTCCCCACTAAGTTTAGTCCGACTTTGGAGGGGTTATCTTTACTGCCTTTCCTCATGTGACCTCGTGTTTATCCCCTGTGTTAGAGGGGGGTCCCAGATAAATTTTACGACACTGGACTTTAATGCTCCCTAACTCTGACTCCAATGTTTGTTTAACGACCTTGAAGAGTTTCCCATCCAACCTAATTCAAGGCCCTAACCCTAAACTAGTTGGTTGACCCTACAAACATAAAAAGTCTAGTTAATTTTAGATTTAATGTTATTTTTAATGGCTTGATTTACTCAAGGGATATGGTAGTGAAACTAGTGATGTTATAAGAGACGAAAAAGGAGAAAAATATGAAGCTTGAAAGCAAAATTACTTCTAATCCAAGACAAAGTTTTACAACTAACTCTTTGTAACCAACTTTTCTTTAACTAACTTTTTCAAGATCTTGAAAAGAAAACCTAAAATGTATTTTCACTTTACTACAAGCTACTTATGTTTCAAGAAATCAATAAAGAACTTAAAAAACAGACTCTTTTTCCTTTTTAGCAAATAACCAACTCTAACTACTTTACCAACCTATTTTTTTTTTTCCTGAAATTTCTTTAAACAGAAAAATTGAAATAAATCTTTTTTTTTTAAAAGAAAGTGAAAGGGGTAAAAAGAACACTAAAACAAGACTGAAACAAATCTTTAGCCCACTACAGTTCGTAGTGAATCACTCAAGAAACCAAGAAGACAGATCTATAATTCACAAGCTTGCTTAAAACCCTTTCAAAAGTAAACACAAGAAAAACAAGAAGACAAGTAAACTGAACTCTAAATCCAGGCCATGGCTATAAATGAAGACTTTGGATTAATCTAAGAAAAACTTGAGAAGTGTAAACTTCAATCAGGAAAGAGGCTAACTCCCTCTTTTTTCAAATTTTTTATTGAAACAGGGACGCGTGCTCTTGCATCAACAACATGCGTATGTACGCGGGATGTTTACTGAGCAGAGCACGTATGTACATGGGATGAATCAAGACAGGGCACATACACCTCTGTATCTTTCCAAAAAATAAAAGATCAGACAGATTTACAGGGAAGGGACAACTAGTATAGCACCTAAAGGTGACCATAATCCCTTGACAGACTCAGAAAACTTGACAAAAACTTGAAAGGCAAACAAACCAATCCAACAACCCAAAATCCCTTAAAAAATCCTCAAGGAATCCCCAGTATGGTCACCAGTTCTTCTAGCAGGAAAACCCCTTTAACTACACCAGGGTTCATAATGTATGTAGATAGATTAACCGTTTAAAATTCAATTAATTCTCTATACTACCTTAAACATACCAAAACTAATATAAAGAAAGCAAGGAAAAAGGAGATAGGGTAACTATACCTCTAATCCCACGTCCACTGACTGCACGCCTCCTCGCAGGGCTGACCTGTATCCAAATATTGACAAGCATATAAATAGAAGCATGTTATTCCATATATAAGTTAGGGTTAGATGTTAGAATGTCAAGCATAAATCAATAAAAGTATTCAAGACACCGTCATTTGGGATAGGAAAATGTAATTCTTTTATTAATAACACTAAGATTATACCTTTACAATCTAAGTCAGCCACCATTCTGCGAACTTGGTCTGAGCTCCTCTTCACCAAGATCCAAGTGAACCTTGTATGAAATTCTCCTCTCAACCTTCTGATCTCTTCTTGGGAAGTGAATGGGTTAAATGGAGGGAGAAGGGGCTAGTGAGGGAATACTGAGGCAAATTCTCACAAAAGGCAACAATATCTTGGGTAAGGAGGGGAAGTGAAATCGAGAATATTTACACTGTTCTTATGCTTAGATGTGAAATAATACCCCAACACCTCCTTTTATATGACAACATGATGGTTATTCGGTTGGGTGACGGGCTATAGTAGTTGGATTAGTTGGGAAATTACCAATAGCTCGTCAATTTCAACGAATTCCTTGCAAATTTTGCAAGTATACGCGGGCTGTAATGGTGTGGCATGTGTATGTGTGTGAGCTGTAGTGGTGCAACAAGTGTATGTACGTGGGAAATAATGGTGAAGGGCGCGTACATCTTCTAAAAGTTGGTTTTTTAAGAAGAGCAACTCAACAATGCTTTGGCGAAAAATGCAAGTAAGAGGGCCAAGGCCATGTATGTATGTCTAGAGCAATTTAGGGTTATAACAATTTCCCTAATAGCTTGTAGTTGATCTATTAACTGAGAGATTCTTAAAAAGTATGATTTTATGGTGTCATAATCATTCATTTTCAGGTCACGAAGCTCATTCTTTAGACTCATTACTTGTCCAATATTTATGACTGAGAAGAGGTTAGTTAGGGCACCGTACATATTCTTAGATGAGTCAAGATGAGAAATGTAGGGTATCAAATGGTCCTTTAAAGAGTCCACTGTGATGCTCATAGCATCGATGCCATTGTCCTTGAACTTATCCATAACTGCAACATTCCTAGGTTCGTTCTCTTTTCCCA
>WSFP011402577.1:0-26166 GCA_009831015.1 Picea engelmannii
AAGGGGTATAAGAGTCCATCATGATAAAATATTTGTAAAGGTCCTTGTGTCCCTAAGTTTAAAATCATGTCACAAAATGAGATATTATGTGTTAAAGTTGATGTTATTGGATTAATCGATAAATGCAGATATAAACTGATCTCCCTAGATCCACCTAGATCTAGAACAAAACAAGACAGGACATGACGCTTTCCCTAAGCTCTAATCATTGAATTTACTATCAAACAAGAGATGAGTGACATACCGTTTAAATATCGCTTCCTTGTATCTTTGTTGTCCTTGCTCTACTCCGATGCTCATGTGATATTGGATCTTCAAGGGAACACAAACCAACCAAAGTAAAAGAAACAATAGTATACTCAATGAAAACTTATGCATGTGATCAAGGAATCATAGAATAAAATGAGAATGGTTTTATGGGAAAGAAACATGTCACTGCATTATATTAAGTAAAAGTGGAAGATACAACCAAAAGCCTTGATGTTGCAAGGTCCCCTTTCGGTGGCCCTTTGCTCCAACATACACACTTGCTCGAAACTTGCATGAAGAAGATCCACAATGACTTGATGAACCAAAATGAATCCCTCAAGCATGAACTGAAGTAGAATTCCTCATACAATTCTTAGCCTATTCAACCTTCATTAACCTTAGCCTTTTCCATGAGAAATCCCTCTTTATATAGGGGAAAGAGAGATGGTTAAAGATATTAGGATGATCCCACCAAATCAGACAAGTGAGTAAGATCCCATCTATTTGGAAGCCACCTCATCTTGTGGAAGATCCTCTTCTAGAACTTTCATGAAGCTCAACCTTTTCTTAGTCTTTTAGCATCACCACACGCTAGCTATAGGACAACCCGCAGAGATGTGACAAACCAGTTTCAGAGCAGAGTGCATCGATCAGGCATCACTGCACCCTGCGTATAGTGCAGCCTGCGATGATCTTCTTTAATAGGGTTTTTGAGAAGAAAAAGCAAGTCTCTTTTCTCATGAAGGAAGGATATTTTGAGAACATGAACACATGCTATCAAAGGATCACTGGGGTGACCAAAATAATGTGTAATAGTTGAGTCATAGGTTAGGGATGAAAGTCATGTCAAAAGAGGTATCATGGTTCATCATCACACCCGATGAGGTCAGAAAAGGGACAATCATTAAACGTCATGTCATTTGTACTGTTGGAAAGCTTCAAACATATGCGCGCTCCTCACGTTTGCTGTGCAAGTTACTTAAATTGGCTTGAGAGGTCTTATGATTTTTGGACAAGTACTTTCCTTTTTAAATCCACTCCTTATCCACTCATGTATGCATATTTTCCACCTTTTGTTTGTTTGCACTGCATTCACGACCTGTGCATAAGCTATATTCTCCCGAGCAAGCTTCAAAGCCCTCTAATACACAAATGATCCTCCTCACTATGCAAACACTGTGTAGATTTCCCTCGCTATGCAAACCCTATGTTGGTATCATTCGGTACATAAACCCTGCTGCTCTGTTTTTGTTGCACATCCCATGTTCACCTTATTTGATGTGTAAAAATATTTTTTTGAGCCCATCATTTATGCAATATTATCTCTTGAATAAGTTCGCCTCTCATAAAACACATATCTGTTTCACCTATTCAAGCCCAAACCCTATCCCTGCTAATTTTTCTACGCAAGTTTGCCTGCTGAGTTTTAAGACATATTTGCTTTGAACAAATTTGAAATTTACCTTGCAAAGCAGACATCGTAGAGTCATGACATCATAGGAAAATAAGAAATACAAGGGAGGAAATGTGTTGAGATATGAACCCAAAGAGCTGACTTTGGTAAACTCAGATCTTGGATACAGGGTGTCTTTTGAGCAGGATGTTTGTATGAGATTTTGTGAAAGAATCCAAGGGTATAACGTGCAGTTGACAAAGGAGTTCGCCCTGAAATTTAATGGTGTCACTACAATCATTGCAAGGGCACATTTCCAGTATTAGAAGAGACCATATCAACTTCCACAAAGATTCCCATACAGGGAGAGAAATGGTTTAAAGGTATGCCTTTGGAGCTTATGTTTTATAGTTATTTCCTCAAACCTCAGTATATAAAGCATAAGATTGGTGCCACTATCCCCAAGGAGTATATTTTGGAACCCTATGAGAAGATGTTGAGAGTAATCCAAAGGTATTTTACTTGAGAGGGTAGGTTTGATAGGGTATATCAATACCACATAAGGCTACTCATGCATTTCACAAGGAAAAACCTTCTAAACTTACCCTTTTATCTATATAGAAGCCTAGGAAAAATGGCAGACAAAGTCCAAGCCAGGGCTGACCAGGTTAAGAGAAGTCTGTTCCATTTCTCCTTGGTGAAGTTGTTAGTAGTTGAGGAGCAAAGAAATATAAACAGGGACTGAGATTCCTTAACTTCAACAAATATTTCCTTGGATCCCAAAGGAGATACCCCTTTGTCTACTGAAATATTGGCCTCTAACAACTTATGTGAAAAAGGAAGAAGTGCCGCAGAAAAGATAAAAGGAAAATATTTTGAGGGCTCATCACCAAACCAACTAGTTTTGAAGAAGGGTAGGAGGGTACAGTTCACTGATGAGCCAAACGAGACACAGACACCCAAAAGACCAACCACAAGGGAAGTTGCTAGAAGGCTTCCCACACCCATAGTGCAGACAAAATTTGTTGAGGTTGCAGCTCAAGAGATGGATGAGGAACAAGGTACATTAGGAGAGAAAGACTTAGAGTTTAGGGGAATTCAACGAGAACTCAAAGAGGCTCAGCATGTGATATCTTAGTTTTATCAAGAGAATAGAGAATTGAAAAGGAAGCTAGTTGAGAAGGATTCTGAGGAACAAACACCACAAAACAAGGCAGAGCCCAAGAATTAAAGGTCAATGGGGAAGGAAGTCATGCAAATCCCTGAGACCACAGTTGTAGCCAAGTCCACATTACCTCTTACAAGATGCTCAGCTAGGAAGAACAATTCAAAGATACAAGGAAAACTAGCAGCAAGTGAAAGACCTCCTACTTCACCCACAGAAGGAGAAAAGAACATAATATGGGTTAATAAGCAGTTAAGGGAAGCTCAAAATCAAGTCATCCTTCTTAGGGAAGAAAATAGGATATCATATGAAAGAGCCATGAAACATTTTAAGGAATGCAAACCAGCCAGAGAAAATGCTTGTGTAGCCCTTTCCAATGGCCTGTCAAAATTAAAAAGAAATGCAGCCCTGTTCAGGCAAGTGGGAAATTTGAAGGTACATAACTTAACATTAACGAAGGAAAACATGTATCTTAAACAAAGGATTCAATTGAATGATGAAGCCAGAAGAAGACTAGAACGACTTGCATAAGTAACAGATATATGATGAAGAAACTTCACATTTTTGTATTTTTGGGTATGTGACCATATCAAGTTTTGTTCATGTCATAATAACTGTGGAAAATATACATTTGATATTGGAGAAAGGTTTCACAAGGGTGACAACATAAACATTTCCTGGTCACATATGCTGTTTTGACTGGTAAATTGTCATACACAACACTTGTGTAGCGAGTCCACACTACACAAATCCTATAGGCACACATGATTATAACGAATAGTGGGAGATGATTGGCATATGAGTGTTGAATAAAATACGGGTCCCTAATCACTTACTTCCACCTGGATCTACACGAATTACAACAAAAGGAGTTTGCTATGCAAAGTTGCTATGCAAAGTTGCTATGCAAAGTTGCTATGCAAAGTTGCTACGCAAAGTTTCTACGCAAAGTTGCTACACAAATGTTGTAGGTAGCACTTGCTCAACAATAGTTCTAGTTTGCTACACAAAGGTGGTAGAGTTGTCCAACAATGCATAGGATGAATCGAGATGCTTTCCATATGCACCTGATGACTTATCAACAACAACATATTCAAAATTTTCTGAGATCTATGATTGCATAAGATATATATTTTTTTGCATTTAAGATGGTCAAACAAATTTACTATTTTTAGTAAAGTTGTTTAGGAGTTGTTCTCTTTCAATGTAAGTAGATCCACAATTGTAGGCAACAATAGTTAGAATCCTAGTAGCATAGTGTGGCAATAGGCTCTTATATATTTTATCACTTTTGATGTAAAGGGGGTGAGTAGGAAGAAGTATAGATATTTTGATCTTTATTGTAACATTCTCTGAATCTGAAGAAATACAAATGAAAAAGTCCTGAACTTTTTATGAAAAAGATTCTAATGGTGGTGGTCTGAAGTTTGTATTCTTATCCTTGTATGTACTTCTGGTGTCCTTACTTTCATCTTCATTTATTCTGTTTAATTTGGATAATTAAATGGTCTAGAATTCATCTAATGGTGCTTTAGAATTAAGTGATTTAAACTCTGTTTCTCTTCTTAACTAGGTTAGAATTCATCTTTCATGGTGCTCTGATTCTATTATGTGTTTCTTTTCCTCTTCCACCCTACATAATCAAACTCAAAACTGAAATTTCATCACTTAATTTAGCCTTTGTTCCTCTGGAAATTTCTACTTGCCAGTCATTGTTTTCATTCGTTTTCAGGGGTTGAATCCATAGCCCAAGAGATACCATACCTCCTTGCCAACAAACCTTGACAAAAGTACCTCAATCGTCTAAACCTAGCCATCATTTCAAAAATAATCTATTTATCAGAGATCACGTCTCAGAGAGAGCCTCTCTAGATTAGAAGTGCTAGCTTGCAGTCTTAAAGTTGGTTTGTAGGTTGCCTTTGTAGATTGTTTCTTCATCCCAACAATTTAATCAGTGTTAACACTTACTAAAAGCTCCCGCTTCTAGAAATATCTTCCCCTAGAATGTTCTTTAGAAGATATAATTTGTATAAATAGAAGTATAAGGTATGGGAAATTTGTAATAACCAAATATGTCTTATGAGTTAAATATCCAAAATACTTGGAATATAAATATATCCACGAGGATAATAAATAATATATAAATGTATAATAGAATGAATAAGATGAGATAAGATACAATGAGAATGAGGGTTTGTTTATATACCCTCGTAGGGGGTGCCCATTCATGAACGTACATGTCTTTTCATTTATGATGTATTTAATTATTATTTTATTTATACATATTTCTATATATTTATGTTTATAACAAAAGTCTTGTCTTGAGAATTATTGTAATAGAGCTCTACTATGTTGGAAGTTGCCCCCTCGAAGAGGCAAGTGTACTTGGATTTCTATCAATAAATGTATCATTTATGGTGTTGTGATTCTCTATATTTTTTTGTTCCACTAGTATTTGTTGCAATATTTTCATTTCTGCTTATTATAATACATCTAATACCTTATAGTCTCCCTCTCTTTCCTCTCCCTAGGGTTTTTAGATTAGACCTAAAACCTTTTGGTGACTCTGTTCTCCCCTTTTCCCCTCTTTGTGTGTGTGTGTGTGTGTGTGTGTGTGTGAGAGAGAGAGAGAGAGAGAGAGAGAGAGAGAGAGAGAGAGAGAGAGAGAGGTATTCCAATCCTACCCCCATGCAACATGTGGTAGCATGAATCCATTTTCATGGTACATTTTGGCTCTAGGGAGTTCCCATTAACCCTTTCCTCTATTAACTAAAGGCTTCCTCTATCCTTTCTATTTTATATTTCTACCAATGCCTTCACCACAGATTGTGTTGCATCATTCGTTTCTAATTGAAGGAAGGTCTTCATTATTTATCGTCATCCCCTCTTGAAATTATTTTCTCAAGTAATCTCTTCTCCTAGAATTTTACCCTCTGTGTTAGAGGTTATATAGTTTAATACCATTAGCGTGTTGGACTATATATCTGGTCATGGGGCCCTTCCCAACCTCATCATTTTAAATGCATCCTTGGTTTCAAACCTAATTTCCTTGAATATCTAAACTTCTCTTGATGCTACTATATGTGGCCTTGCAACCCCCTTTAACAAGTTAATTCTCATTCCTATGTTAAGGATAAAAGTGGAGAATGCTTCATGTCTCAAACTAGGAGGAGAATTATCACTCCCTACTTGATAATTTATATCTCACAAGAGAGCCTATCCATGCTCCTTCCAAAAATCATTCCCATTGGAGGATGGACCCTCTTCCCTTTAACATCCTAGATGACTACTTTTCCTACTAGCCAAGGTCCAAACAAGTCTTGGATCTATTCCTCTATCAATCCCTTTTCCTTCAAACCACTAAGCATTGCCACTTCTATGATAGTTTTGTAAACCTTACCTCAAACTCCTATTCAAACAAGACAAGCATACATATAACCACGTCATCCTCAACCTCAAAACTCTTCAAAATTTGTCCAAGGAAATATCAATGTCCTCCCCAAACCTTCAATAGGATTTCGTCCTTATACAAGTGTTCATACAATGGTACCCTTAAATACAAGACAAATTCTCATGACACAACCATGTAATCAAGTACACATATCAACACACCCTCTTAGACAAACAAGTATCCTAGTAGTTTCCCAAGGACAAACATACATCCCTGTTAGAATAATAGGTGTGCTTGTTTCACCATAGACAATATCTCAATATTGTCACCCAACCATAGACACAAATGCCACCCCCAAGAACCTTAACCTTGACAGACAAAATAATTCCGGAAGAAAACCCTAGAACCAATAGCCAACCATGGTAGTGTACCTCTCTCCAGAGCTAGCATACCAAGTAGAAAGTCAAAACCATAACCAAACAGAAAGTCCAACCATAAGAAAAGACCAAGTCACCACTGTTGCAACTACAACTCTCCTCTAGTCATGCACATCACTTGTCCTTATGTAGTTGTGAGAGTGAGTGTGTCAAATGAGCTCTAGCGCCCTCTTATTTATAATGCTCCAACTCACCTGACTGGGACAAATTCTCTTCCTAGGGGATTATAAATCAATATTAATTATTCTCTTGAGCCGACTTGTCTTCTAGGGTTATTATCCAACATTTTAGGGTTTTTCTTACTTCCTAAAATATTCTAGTCTCGTCAAAGGTTACACGTAGAGGTTAATACCTCCCGCAACTACCATAATATAAAAACTCCCTCCTAGCTAGGGAGGTATTAAAGGCAATGTTCTTGAACACAAAAATACCATTCAACCGATAGAAACAACATAGCCACATAGGCTATCTCATGATGACATCATGAGCACCATCATCACTATCCAACTAGATAGTCTCCATGGAAATCAGAACAATGCCATCCAATAGAACTAAACTGTGTTTATTCATAGTAGTATACAACTAATATCCAGTGGTACACAACCACTCCTAGTAGCACATTGCTACTAACCAGTGACACACAATCACTACCAGTGGATCACATCCACCACAATAGCATACAATTATTGTCCAGAGACATACAATCTCTACAACAATCATATCATCTGATATCAACTTGCATAAACAATATCATGATACAACAAAATTCATCTAGGCCATTCTTCCACTCACATCTATGAGATCTGGAAGAGCATCTGCCCTCGAAAAGTTAAACATCAGCCACGGGCTATCTGGACTATTCTTCTCAAGCATATAAGAATAACTATCCCTGATTTCTGAACCTGGACCATTCACCTAACTGGGCCATTCTTCCAATACTAACCACAATGCAACCTGGAGAGAATGAGTTTGCCCTAGGGAATGACTTTCCCTAATTGTTGAACCTAGACCATTCACCTAACTAGGCCATTCTTCTGGCACTAATCACAGTGCAACCTGGAGAGAATGAGTCTGCCCTATGGAATGATTGCCCCTGATTGCTAAACCCGGACCAGTCACCTAACTGTGCCATTCTTCTGACACTAATCATAGTGCAACCTGGAGAGAATGAGTCGTCCCTAGGGAATGACTATCTAGACCATTTCCTATGGAAATGACTGTCCTGCACCAACCTCCTATAACAAACCATTCTTCAAAACTGCTCACAACTATAAACTTCGAAAGAATGACTGCCTGAAGAGGCGAACCATTATGCTTGATCACTACTTAGAGTGACTGCCATGAAGAATGAATGTACTAGACCATTCCCCCACACTGGCCATAAGGGGAATCATTGTCTATGATACATCAACAATCTATTGGACCATTTTCATTACGAAAATGACTGTCTGATATAGACCATTTTCTGAACTGGAAAATGACTGTTCGTCAAAAATCTTGGGCCACTTTCCAGACTGGAAGGTGGACCATTTTTCGAACTAGAAAATGACTTCCCATATATCAATAACATATCAGTGCTCCCTCCCAACTTGGGAGTAATCACTTCCCTTTCCAATAAGGAAGTCATCTCCACGAGTCCCGACTTGTCCCTTAAGTATGCAAACTTTTCATCTTGGACAAAGGATTTACCAAAATATCTGCTATCGTCTCATCTGGGAGAACCACTTCTCCCCTCTGGACTCTATCACAAAGAAAATAATACTTGATCTCACTGTTCTTCGACCTGTCATGGAACACTAGGTTCTTTGAAAGCTTCACACAACTCTGATTATCACAATATATCACGGTCGAATCCAACACCTGATCAGATAGTCCAGAAACAGGATTACGGATCCACACTACTTTCGTACAAGCATCAAAAGATGCAATATATTCTTCTTCTGCAGTGTTGAGTACAACAGAATTTTGTTTCTTGCTAGCCCATGATATCATGGAAAATATCAACCAAAAACATATCCAAGAAGCACTTCTTCTATCATCTGTACTACCTGCCCAAACTAAATCGATAAATCCATGCAGTTGTATATCATAAAATGTCCCACGAAGACATTTCAAGGCATGCTTTGCAATTATTCAATTCTCATGGTTAGGTTCCACTTGGAACTACTTTCACGGCAAAGAAAATATCTGGCTGAGTATTCTTCAAATACATCAACGAGCCATTCAATTGTCGATACAGGGATGGGTCTACTGGATCAAAGTCTCTCAACTTCTTCAGATCTGTCATCATGGGAGTTTGCCATGGATTCACAATCCATCATCCTGGACTTTTGAAGAACCATTTCGATACACTTCCTCTGTCATACTTCTATACATGAGAGGCTTTGTACTAAGTTTGCTTGAATCCATACAAGGTATTCTTCCATCTGCATACATGGGTCTCTTTCTGGTATACCTCAAAACCTTGAGGTTTCTCTACATATACTTCTTCTTCAATTACCCTATTGAAAAGAATAGTCTTTTACATCTAACTAATGTAAACTCCAATCCATGGATATTGCAAGAGATATAATGGATCAGATAGAGGTATATTTGGTTTACTGGAACAAGCCACCATCATAGTCTTCTCCCTCCTTCTAGGAGAACCCTCCAGTTCTGAATCTTGCCTTCTATCTATCAATTCTTCCATTCACAAGTATTTTTCACAATTTCTCACATACATTGTTCTTCATCACAAATTCCTTCCATTCCTTCTGTTTGACTGCTTCTAGTAGGTTCAAACCATTCTGGTAGTCTTATGATTCTCGGTATAATAATTGGTTCAATTTGTTGTTCTAGATTTTCATGTTCTTCCTCATATTCCTCTTCATCTTTGGGGTCCATATAGTCTTCTATAGATTCCATTCCCTTCCTTCCCGAAGATTCCAACTTCTTCCTTTAATCATAGGAATGTAGATGGACAACCAAGGGTACTCAAGGCTTCTTTTTGAAGAAGACTTCTTCTAGAGTCAAACTAAACATGTGCTGCTTATCATGGCTACTACTTCCAATGAAGAACATGGATATATACTTCATAGTCTTCACAGATTCTTCTTCAATGGATCATATCATTGGGGATTAACTTCCTTCTAATCCCGACTTAATGCCTGAATGAGCAATATTCATGCTCTTCTTTTGGAATTTTGCAATCATCTCCCTCCATTTGAGAGAGTCCATGCTTCTGTATGCATCCTTATTGCTTTCTACAAAGTGTCAAAAGTGTAGTTTCCTCTTGATTACTAACTTATTTCTAGTCTAACTCCTTCCAGGTTTCTTCAAGTTTGATTCTAATTGCGGTCCATTTGGTATTTGTTCCTTACAGGATTTGTCACCAAAGGTTGTCAACGTACTTTATCCTTTTCAGATGCATTGTTTGACTAGTAGTCATTATAATGGAAATCCTTATCTTGTTATTCTTCCATAGGTGTTGTTTCATTGACACTGACCATCTTATCTTCCAAGAAATAGATACACATGATATGTACAGGAACTATGTAAACATGGTATGTACAAGGACTATGTTACAAAATAATATTGTTACCTTGACCAGAAGAAAAAGTTTGCTTCATCATGATTGACGTTCTTTGAGGGTTCCTTTTCTTTGGCAATTTTTGCTTCATGTGTTTCCTTCCTTTTCTTTAACTTAGGACACTAGTTCTTGTAGTGACCATATTTTCAATAGTTGAAGCATTGTGTTTTTGACATATCCATTTCTTGATTTGGTTTCTTCCTTGAGTCAAACTTCTTCTTATTCATGAATTTCTTGAACTTTGTTGTGTAGGTTTGATCATCATCTTTCTTTTGGGATTTGTCTTTTGCGCCAATCCTTGATTCTTCTTGTGCACAACAAGTCCAAAGTTATTTAAATGTGGGATACTCCTTTCTTGTGTTTATTCTTGCGGAAAATGTATCCCATGTCTTGGGAAGACCATTAAGTACGATATTTACTAGTTCCTTTTCTGAAATGATTTCTGCTAGCGGGAAACCCCCCCCTTTAACTACACCAGGGTTCATAATGCAGGCAGATCGATTGACCATCTAAAAGTAAATTAATTCTCTATACTACCCCAAACATACCAAAACTAATATAAAGAAAGCAAGGAAAAAGGATATCGATTAACTATACCTCTAATCCCACATCTGGTGATGACCTCCTCGCGCTTGGAAGCTCCACTGACTGCATGCCTCCTCCCAGGGCTGACTTGCATCCAAGTATTTACAAACAAAAAAATACAAGCATGCTATTCCATATATAAGTTAGGGTTAGATGTTAAAATGTCAAGCATAAATCAATAAAAGTATTCAAGACACCATCATTTGGGACAGGAAAATGTAATTCTTTTATTAATAACACAAAGATTATACCTTTACAATCTAAGTCGACCACCCTTCTGTGAACCTGGTCCGAGATCCTCTTCACCAATATCCAAGTGCACCTTGTATGAACTTATCCTCTCAACCTTCTAATCTCTTCTTGGAAGTGAATGGGTTAAATGGAGGGAGAAGGGGCTAATGAGGGAATGCTAAGGCAAATTCTCACAAAAGGCAACAATATATTGGGCAAGGAGGGGAAGTGAAATCAAGAAGATTTACACTATTCTTATGCTTATATGTGAAATGAGACCCAAAAACCTCATTTTATATGACAAAATAACGGTTATTCGGTTGGGTGACGGGCTATAGCAGCTAGATTAGTTGGGAAATTACCAATAGCCTGTCAATTTCAACGAATTCCTTGCAAATTTTTATTTTTTGCAACTTTTGCAAGTATACGTGGGCCGTAAGGGTACATCATGCATATGTACACGAGATATAGTGGTGTAGCAAGCATATGTACATGGGAAGTAATGGTGTAGGGCGCGTACATCTTCTAAAAATTGTTTTTTTAAGAAGAGCAACTCAACAGTGCTTTGGAAAAAAATGCAAGTAAGAGGGCCAAGGCCATGTATGCATGTGTAGATCAATTTAGGGTTATAACAGATGCCCCCTAATGTGTGAGGTTAGAAGATAAACTAATGGACAAAATACATTGCAATATCTTCACCAATGTACGAAATCGAGTGAGCTCGGGACCAAAGTTCAGGAGGTGCCATCTGCAAAATAACAATTGTCTCTCTAAGGCAGGCATACCCATGCTCATGATCAAATAAATCATGGATTCCAATCAAATAAATTGCATATCCATGTCATATAACTATATAAAGTGTATTCGCGAGAAATAAACAACGGATCTACATCTCAAAATCAAAGATATACAAATATAGTATCCATCTTCAAGAAGTCAACAACGCCTAATGGATGGAGAGGAGGTCTTCATAGCTCGAGCAAAAATTTCAATATCTTCAAAACTTAGGTAGGAGTATGATAGGAGTGCACAACTCACTACCCCGAGGTCTTCGATGGCTCGTCGAGAAAAGACAAGTGGATCTAGATGATCAGGCAAAGAAATTCATCGATTTTGAATCAGGACTTGACTGGACTCTTAGGATGGCCAACTCATGAGGTCAAGAGACAAACTACAGAAAGGCTGACTCAGGCTGGGTGAAACTTCCCTTAGAAAAAATCACGAAAGATGATCAGACTCAGGAAGCATGACATTGACATAAGTTCACGATGTAGGAGGCAACACAAACTCTCCATGTGTTTGAAAGAGTAACCAAATGGAGGAGGACACAAATCTATGTAGCGAGAATAACTTGCTAAGGTCATACTAGATCCCAATTCTTAACAAACAAATAGAAGGATGTGCTTTGTCCAAGGGTGACTCTTTGTGTTGCCAAAAAATAATACATATTTCCCATCCCCTCTTTTTGGGATATTTGATTTTTTTGTCTTTTTCAATTTTTTAAAGAGCTTGAAAAAGAATAAAAGAATGCTACGTTACAAAGGAGGAAAGAGTTTCGCAAGAAAGTGTACTAGTTCTAGGCGCAAGGAACACACTAATGCTTAGAGAAAGGAGACATGTACAGGAAAAGGACACTCGGGGAAAATTCCTCCACAGGTCAAGGTGTCAAGTCGCAGAGGCAAAATGCTACAAGGCTTGCGTATCAGGCATGCTTCAAAGGTTCAATTGAGCGCAACATGGAGTCGACATTAGGCCAAAGACGTAGAGATGAAAATGTGATTAGAAAGACACAACAAAACCCCCTTCAATGTAATTTTAACGAGCCCAAAGAAGGTAAGATCAATAGTTTTTCACGTTTAAAGAGTCTGGAAAAACATAAAAGAAGACTCCAAGGAGTACCTTTTTCGGAGATAGTCTAGTTGGTTCGAAAAAGGGGTAAACTTGCACTGAAAAGACATCTATTCAAAACTATTTTAATGAGTATGAAAAAGACAAGATCACTCAACGATCTTTTCAATTTTAAGGAGTCTGAAAAGAGCTTAACTATGGACTCACAGTCTTTTTCTGAATTTAGTCCCCTTAGCTTGAAAAAGCATAAAAGTTACTGAGGAGAACTCTCTCGGCGAGACGAATCTCCCGAGGCGTACCTTTTTTCTCTATAATCTACAGGTTGGAAAAAGGGGTAAACTCATGCAAGTAGATGTTCTTCTGGACCAATTTAATGAGTGTGAAGGAACAAGGTCACTCGAAGATCTTTTCATATATAGGGAGTCTGAAAAGAGATTAACTATGGACTCCGTGGGGGTTCCTTTTTCGTAAGTAATCTCCAAGGCCCGAAAAAGGTGATAAACCAAAACCAAGGAGAATTTTCCTTTTTCGAAGATTTAGTCCCTCAGGCCCAAGAAAGGGTTAAACTTACGACTGTGAATACTCTTCTAGAAAACCGAAGTTCCTAGAGCATAACTTTATTCATAAAATTGACCATCCAGACCGAAAAAGGGGTAAACTACTGCCAGACAGACGTGCCTTCAAATTTGAGTTTGGCAAGCGTGAAGGGCGACAAGATCGCTTGGCAATATTTTCATGTTTAGAGAGTCTGAAAAGGGCTTAAAGAAGACTCCAGAGGGTTACTTTTCTTAGTTAATCTAGACAAGATCGAAAAGAATAAATACAGTCTCGTCGGATGTTGCTTTCAGATTTTGAAGCGAGCTTGAAAGACATCAAAGTGTGCTCATTTGGGAGTCCCGAGGGTGAGGCCAAGAATAATGGTGAATCAGACGAATGAGGCTCAATATCATAACCATGATAGAACTAACAAGGACTCCCAAGCCTATAGTCATTACAGACAACATGGATGCCAAAATGCAACAAGGATCTACCTAGGGCATCCATGTAAAGGCACACTCTACCACCTAATTATGACACTTCTAGAGAAGGAATGAAGGTTCTGTGTTGCACTTCGGTGGGATTGATCCTATGGCAAAGCGAAAAAGACAACGAGATGTAGAAAGTGGAGGTGAAATCCTAACTTATAGGAAAAAAATTGGAAAAATGACTTTTACCAAAGGATACCATAAGTGACCCATCCCCAAAAGGTTAGCAAACCAAAAGAAAAAGTGTATCATAACATCCAATAAGAAACCAGGAAACAGAACCAAATGATTTCCAAGCTAGGAAAAATGACAAAGGGGGTAAAAAAAGTGGCAAGAAAGGGCCAAAAAAGTCTATAAATAGAAGCTGACAACTCATTTTCACCATTGCATTTTGAAAATTGACCAAAAGGAGAAAAATCCCCTTTGCTAAAAAAGTTGATTTTGGGAGCTTCAGCGGATGAAACGAACTTCCGCTCAGATCAAGTAAGTACAAATGCACCCCTCTTGTAGTTCAATTCTTTATTTATGCATTTCTTTTTGTTTTTGAGGGGGCACACTCTCCTAAAAAGAGCGGCCCTGCATTTACGCGGGCTATCCAAGGACAAACGGCATATGTACTAAGGAAGAAAACACTCTGCCCACGTACATAAGTGACTGTGGCCAAAACAACCCACGTACACCATCAAAATCTTGGATTTTTTTTTTAAAATGCAAGAGATAACTCCCTTTTATCTGCCATGGAACAAGATGTATGTCCATTGGAGGGAGAGGGAACATTAGGACATTGATGCACTCATCGAAGAGGACCCTGTTGCCATTGTTGCATTGAAACAATGTGGTCTATGGAAGTTCTTCCGATGTCCGTTTATGAGGGCACAACCCAGGCTATTGAATGCCCTGGTTGACTACTGACATCAAGATGCAGAGGCCTGAGTGATAGTCGTTGACTCCAACGACTGAAGATATCTACTTCCTGACTAGCCTCTCAAGGAGAGGGGAACCAATCAATATGTATACTTTTACCCTTGGGCCTTCTAACATTGAGGACCACATTCATATGTACTATGAGGTCGACACTAAGAAGGTAGGTTCTTAGATGCCGATTCACAAGATCACGAGTTTGTCTCTGAGAGTGATCTTGTTACTTCTTGGGCAAATTACTGGATCCACGACCCTTCACTAGGCCTCTCGGACACACATGCATTGTGCTATTTAGTGTCAGGAGGCACATATATTTGACTGGAGTACGATCATGCTCACATGCATGAAGAGACAACTGATAGAGTGTCGGCTATGTAGCAACAAAAACTTTAGGTTTGACACTATTCTATGCTCATTATTATTCTTCGAGAGTGCCCAGCCTGAGTCATAGAGAGACTGTGCGGGGGCATGTGGCCTCCTTCCCAACAGTATGTAGATGGGTAGCATTGTTGCCATGATAGGGGGGAGGGAGGACCATAGAGGCGTTTGATGACACATTTTTTGACTAGTGGGCATGACATATTCTAGCGATAGAAGACTAACCCTATGCCGGAATCAACTTTTCTAGGGATTCATATGTGCCCATGCCTCCCAGAGAGGAGCAATGAGAGATAGGTAACGTATTTTTAAACATTATTTAATTTTTAATTGTTTTTATGTATATCATTTTTATGTATGTATTAGAGTACTAACTTTTGTGTATCTGTTATGTACATATGTAGGACCAGTGTGCCCGACAGACTTCACGAGGACTTGGTGACATCCTCGACCAGAGGGAGGACTAGCAGCAGCCGACGGACCAACTACCGTAGGGGGACCTCCAATTGGAGAGGATGAGAGAGTTTTGAGACGGGTGGAGCACAACCTCACTGCGCTCACTCATACAATACCCATGGTCAAGATCGAGGATCTCCTACCTTCTATGCAACCTCATGTAGTGGGGGTGCCACAGACTTGGGTCCATATTTTTCGACGTTTATCCAACGCCGTCGCTCACTATGGTAGGGCCAATAGGCCTCGATCTTAAATAGGCTAGAATTTTATGTGCCGAGGGCACCATTGTATATTTTTTGAGGGAATAATCCCAATGATGTACACTGAACATTATTTTTTGAGGTGTTCGGGCCCACCTATGTACTCATGACACTTTTTGATATATATATATATATATATACATCTTATTCGTCTTATGGATCACATTTTTTACAAATGTATGTACATGTGTATGTGTGTGGTTCTTTTTATGTGTGTGCAACATGCCAATTAATACTTGGTTAGCTAGAGTATTTGTCATATGATTAAATCTTCTAGGAACATGGATATATGTAATGTAATCAAAGTAACGTTCTAAGAGATGTACCCTAAGGCAATATCCGTGCAAAATAGGATCATAAACACGGTGAACTCTATTTAACTGGGACACAACTAACTAAGCATCTAAGTAGACTCGGAGGTGAGAGATTCCATGCGACAAAGCATCACGAAGAAATTCTATCACTGTGATGTACTTGATGACATTGTTTGTGGCGTCACCTAGACAGATACGTCCACCGATAGCAACTGGACTCTAGGTGTGAAAATCACCCAAGCTGTGGAATCAAGCCTCCGAGTGTGTCAGCTAGTGCCGTCTGCAAACCCAAAGAACACCTCCGATTCACTTGACATTTTCCACAGTGAAAAATAAGACATAAATAACTACACGTCCATAAAACAAAAAGACAAAAAACTGTATAAGAACTATACATATGTACAAGAAGTCACCCAGGAGACCAACCTAAGAGTAATACTTTTTGAGGTAGAGCCCATTTCTAGGGTCCGCCAAGGCATTTCATTCAAATTCAACCATACGGTAAGCGCTCTTCTTTAAGATCTCCTTCAAGATGAACATTTCAAACCACATGGGTTTGAACTTGCCTGCCTGCCCCCAGGGGATCTTTGTCTTGATCATAGACCAGGAAAAGATCGCCTTAAGAGAAAATATGAGGACGAATGGACCAATTGTACTGACACTTGAATCATTTCTTATGAGACTCATTGGTCGAGGCTGCATCATGATGTTGCTCGAGATATAATAGGCATTCCTCAAGCGGTGAAGTGTCTGGCAGTAATTCCACTGCCAACTTTAAAGACGAGATCTAGCACTCAATAGGAAAGACTGCTTCCAACCTGTATACGGGTTGAAAAGGTGAGAAATCAGTGGCATTCTTTACAGACATTCGGTAGGTCCACAACGTTGAGTACAACATCAAATTCCAATTTGACTTGGAAGAATTGATTGTCCGCTGAAGAATAGTCTTGAGAGACTTATTCACAGCTTCAAATTGACCATTCACTTGTGGGTAGTAAGGTGATGAATGTTCTTGCCTTAACCCAAGATTTGATGTTAAATCGGTCATCATTGTTTTTTGGAAGTGACTGCCATGGTCAGTGACAATCTCCTTCGGGATGCTGAACCTTGCTACTATCGGTTTAAAAATGAAAAGAGCTGATGTTTATCCATCATTATTAAATGTTGGCATAGCCTCAAACCAATTTTTGAAGTAGTCTACCACTACGGTGATGTAAAGATGACCCCTGGATGAATCCGGGTGACATGTAGTAAAGTCAATCCCCCACTTGGTGAAAGAACAAAAAAAATGACAGGAAACATGGGAGCAGGATGTGCCCGCATCTTCTGAGAGAAGATCTGACATGGGTGGCACTTCTTGATCGCCTCAATGTAATCCTTGATTAACGTGGGATATAAGTAACCAACACGTGGAATATTTTGGGCTATTGCCAACCCAGGCAAATGAACACCACATGCTCCAGTGTGGAAGTCGTTCAGAATGAGCTCTGCTTCCTCATGTATAAGGCATCGACGAAGAATGAAATCTACACCTCGATGATACAAAGTGTCATCAAGTATGATATAGTTTCGTTCCCGATGGTGAATTCGTCGACACTCGTCGCGAGAAGAAGAAGTAAGGCACTTCAAAGTCTGGGTCCGAAGATGTGATTAGCAAACAATCTCCTTTGATAGGTGATTATTTGGGTGTGACATCACTAGAATCAACCGAAAGTTTCGAAATAAGTTCGGCAAAGACCAATGACTTTTTGGATTTTGCGGAAACAAAATCCATGTCAAATTCCTGGAGGATTACAATCCATCTACTGATCTTTCCCCTAATGACCCGTCATGTCAACACATATTGGAAAGGGTTCACAATGAAAATGACAGTGGTCTTGCGAAGCATAATGTAATGACAGAACTGTTGGACAACATGCACTGTTTCCAAGGAAAGCTTCTCAACATGGGAATAGTTGAGTTCCGACCCAACCAGGCCTTGGCTTAGGTAATAAATAACATGCTCCTAGACCATATCATCCTATTGAACCAAGACCATGCTGATGGTCAACTCTGCAATGACCAAATACAACAAGAAATATCTGTTATAATCGGGAGGCAAGAGCAGAGGGGTAGACGTAAAGGCACATTTCAACGCTTCAAAAGAGCACTGAGGGGCTTCATCCCAACAAAATGGGACTCCATTTTTGAATAGACGCATAAACCCTTTAGTTATCTCAGCGTAATTCGCGACAAAACGCTGAAGAAAGTTCACTTTCCTCTGTAAGCTTTGAAGTTGGGGTATTGTGCACAAGGGAGACAATTGAACTATAGCCTAAACCTTGAGAGGATTGACCATGATCCTTGTTGTCAAAGTAATGAAACCTAAGAGACGACCCAACGTCAAGCAGAAAATGCACTTGTTAGGATTCAAGCGAATCCAATAGTAGCGACATCGTTCAAATATTAGTCAAAGGTGTGTGGGGTGATCAGATTTCTTGCGAGAGCGTGATGCTATATCATCAAGATATGCCTCGACTATATGTCTAAGATCAAGGAAAGAAAATGAAATGGCCCACTGAAAAGTGGCTCCAACACTCTTTAGGCCAAAAGGCATCTTACGATATGTGAACATGCCCAAGGACAAATAAAAGTTATTTTATGCAGGTCTTCGGGTTTGATCTGAATCTTGTTATATACCAAAAAACCATCCATGAATGAAAAGGCCTCGCATCATGCACATTCATCGACAATCTGATCAATGAATGGGGTGGGGAAATTATCTTTCGGACAGGCCTTGTTCAAGTCACAAAATTCCATGCACACGTGAATCATACCCCGTTTCTTGTTAATCGAAACAGGGTTTGACACCCACTCTGTTAACTGCATGGGGTAGATAAAACCGATTTTAAGCAGTTTCTCTACTTCAGCGTTAATTACTGCCGCTTTCCGAGGATTTATCGGACGAATATTTTTTCAGACAGACTTGGCATCAGGATAAGTCGTTATTTCATGTTCGATGATTCTTGGGTCTATGCCCGACATTTCCTCATAAGACTAGGAAAACACGTCACAAAATTCCTTAAATAACTTTGTATAAATTCGAATCTCTTTGGGGGAGCAGTCCGCTCCGACTAAAACATTCTCCACGATGCCAGGGGTTCTGGAGATATCTATGGGGATCGTTTCAATGATACTCTCCATATTACCCTTGACATAAACTGCGTGCGTAGCTAGAGGATTAATAGGACAATACCTATCTCGATTCACAGTCAAAAGAAATTAGCCCGCCTATATTATTCTTAACTCTGGGAGGAAGTAAGATCTATGGTGGAGATCATCCCAGGGTATGTCTGGACCAGTCAATGCCTAAAGAATTGCCTCATCTGAGGGCAAGATCAGGTCTAAAGAATCTGTAGTAGAAAGAGAACCTTGAGCTCAAATAGGCTCGAGAACTGAATCTAACTCTTGTGCGGGAGTCAGATCGGGGTCAGCCAAAGCTTGTTGGACAATGCTGTATGCAAATTCATCCGCAAACAAGGGCATGGCCATGCCATAATGCCCTGTCCCTTCCATCGAAGCTGATGGGGAAGGAAGAGTCCACGGATCGTGAAAGTAAGTCGTTTGAAACAACGACATTTGAAAAATTTCAGCCCTAGGCTGGTCGGGGGTAGCCGATATAAGCTTGACATTGCCAGAAGGTGGCAGGTAATTGAAAGTACCCATCAATGATGGACATAAACCAACCCCTAAGTTGATGATGCGAGGTTGAGGATTATTAATCACCAGGACCATGGATGCCCCCAATGAAGGGTCAGGATGGGAGAAATACAACTGGTCAATGGTTACAATCCGACCCTCGTGTGGAAACAAAAAGAGCTGAAAAACTGTAACAACCACTGCATGCATTGCATAAGTCCAACTCCTCCCTAACAAAAGGTTGTAGTCCAGAGGTGCATTGACCACTTCAAATTTGACACACATGGTCTTTCCTCCTAACTTCACGGGGAAAGAAGGAATGATTCCATGTGGTTTGAATGATCGACCGTCAAACACTGTAAGCAATATCGGTGACGGAGACAAACTAGGTAGGCCAATGACCTTCCAACACGCCAATGACATCACGCAAGTAGAGGCACCCTCGTCAACCACCATACGAAATATATTCTGAGTAAAATATTTTGTGGTGTAAGACACTACTATCTGAAATGAAATGTGGTAAGGAAGACAAGGTTTCAAGTTTGTTGGATCGAGAACGATCCCTCCTGGGTTACAAGTCTCTACAGATCCCAAGGTGGATAACAGAGCCTTTCTATGCGAAGGGAAACTTTGGAGGAATTCCAAAGCAGACATCGTGCAAGGGGTTTGTGCCAAATATTCCACAACAGAGTATTTCTGGGCAACCCTCGCGTTTTGATTATGAGAAGCTTTATTGAATGCCCCTTAGGGGATGTGTGTCATTGTTTCTCCCATCGTCTTCTCAATTTGGAGAGGAAACGATGGGTTTGTGGCTTCTTTTCCTTTTTAGCAGATTCCGACATTCTGTAATCTCAGGCCTTGGTCGCTATATGAGAGTCGCCTTTCAACATGTAAATATTCACAGCCGAGTTGTTACTAGTAGACACGGGGGGTCCCTAACTGTCCCCTTCTGCACTTGAGGATGTTGAAGCTTGAGCCATGTTTTTCCCATGTGAAAATAGGTTCGTCAGCACAACAGGCTGTTGTTGTGCCAATAGCTTCTGAGCTTTTGCAAGTCGAGGGCACAAGTGAGTCAGGTGGTCCTCCATGCAAAGGTTACACAGATACTTTGAATTTCTCTTCTCTGTTTCCCCCCCGCCAACATTGTTATTAGCCATTTTTTTCCCATTTACCTTTCTTGTTCCGTTGTTTCTTCTTTCCTTCAAGTTGCTGGTTGGCCTTCAGGTTCTTCGACTGCACACTATGTATGTCTAATGCTTGGGTAGGGGGAAAAACTGAACTTGAGGTCTGGCTGACCGCAGTCTGTTGTATTGACAATTGTTGCAATTGATTTGTCAACAGATCAGTGGACTTTCCTTGTGCTGAGCTCACAATACCATCGACATGGGGTCCAAACTTTTGTTTGGCCTTATCAAGGATGGACCATGGAGAATATGGAAAAATATCATAGAGCATGCCATACTGAGAGTAAATCAGTTCAAGCAATTGTGCTCTCATTATCGCCTCCTCCTCTGAAAACACTCCAGAAGTTGCTACGTCCTTGGAGACACAAGGAACCAAAGACTTAAGGAACCACTCCAACAAGAAAGCTGGTGGGACCTGGACCTTAATCAATCTCTTCTAACCTTGCCATTCTCGAATGTGATCAGAGATACGGTTGGCCTTAGTCTACTCAAAGTTGGCCAACAATTCAGTTCTGACATCGTATCTCACGAGTAACTGTAAATGGTTTAGGAATACCATTGCCAAGTCATTAAATTAATAATACCTCGAGTGGTTGAGCTCAATATACCATTTCACAACACCCTCGATAAGAGTGTGTTGAAAAAGGCACAAGTGGATGGAGTCGTCTCATAGTGAGTTTTTCGAGCACCACAAGTGAAAGGTTGTCACGTGATCACCTGGGTCTTCTCCATGCTTGCCTTCAAATTTTGGAATATCCAAGGGAAACTTAGTCGACATGGGGGGCCAATGCAGATCATGAAAAATTGGGTCATTGAGTAACCTTGACAAGTCTGGTAGATGTAGCATTGCTAGAAATGATAGTTTAGGTTGAGTACTATGTACAAAAAAAAGGGGTCCTGGAGTTTGACTGACACTAGGTTGCCAGAAAAGTTGGACTGCTGGCTAGGGTTTTGGTATAAATCCTGGCCTTGACCAGCGTATGGAAACTGCTTTTGCTGGGATATCATCAACTGACTCCTGTAATTGGACAACATGGCTTGGGCGGGGATTGCTCCCTGCGTTGTGTTCCAAGGATTTTGGAAGGGGATGCCCGTAGCCGATCCGATGATCATAGGTACTGAACCCTGCCCGAGGTTCGATTGAGCATGGAAGGGGTTGCCCTCGACCAATATCCCTTGCAAGGGAATTGATCCCTGCCAAGGATTCCAAAGCCCCTGAGAGGTGAAAATTCCTGTACTTCCCCCTGTGTAGGAATAGTACCCTGCACAGGGTTTTGTTGCCCAAAACCGGAGTTTCCCCTAGCCGAGATGACAACCGAAGAAAAAGTGTTGTTCCCAAACATGCTGAACAAAGAGAATGACATAGATCCCATCGACATAGTGTAAGATGAAGGTCCTAAATTGCCTTCTCCAAACGAGCAAGGGGGATGAAGGAGGTATATGAATCCGCTGTAAGGGATAACATTAAAGGGGACTGAAGTGGCCCTGGTAGACCCTTGCACGTGAGCATTTGAGATCCCTTCCCCCAGTGCCATATTCTGTAAGGTGGAGTAGGTAAGGAATAATTTTGAATCAAAGACGAGCATCCCATATGAGAATGGAGGGCCCGTCGCACTCTACGTAAATGGAGCAGTGGTCGCTGCCGATGACAATATCAGACCACTGCTCGAGGTAGAGGGAGATGATACCACAATGGTCTGGACTGGCGAAGGTGGGTTAGGAGGCAAAATACCCCCTATGGTAGTAGCCGAAACAGGAGTATGAGGACTCCTGGATGAAGTAGCAACATTTTCTTCCATGGATGCTTGTAAGACTAACTGGCGCTTAGAAGGTGTCACCTTAGAAGGGACAACTTGTACTAACATCGATGCTAACAAGTCAATAATCAGAGGGTTGGTTGGCCGGAGAGCTTCCACCCCAAGGTCAGAAACAATAGGTTCCTCCAGATTCAAATAGTCTCCTCGCAGAGTAGGGTTGGGCACAATTTCCTTCAGCCTGGTTGCTTCAAACGACCCTTGTTGGTCAAGTCTTCACCATAACTGTGGCAGAGGTGGCTCTAATGAAACGGACGAAAGGCCCTAAATCCTTCGCGACCGATGGAGCTCTTGATCTTCCAGTTTGTGAAAATATCAATCGACATAGTAAGGCTTAAATAACGTTTAAACACCAAGCACACAATAGAAAAATTCCTATAAGACAAATTAAGCAATCAACTACTAGTAGGAAGAGCAGTTACTCCAGTCAACACTAGAGCAACTAACCGGTACAAGTGAAACTCTAACACGGAATCACCCTCCGGGTATAATCTGTGAAGCATGACCTGACGTCTACCCTAGGTACCGCGGTATACCCCCGCAGTCACCCATGTAAGTCCCTAGAATATGGGCAACTAGGTTTCCAGCTCGCAGTCAGTCACCAGGCGGGTACAGTCGATAGTCGGGTAGATCGCAATGAGCATGATAACAATTCTAAAACCTATTGAGGATATCAAAAGCAAGTGGTTCGAAGACAACATAGGATCTCGAATAGATTCGAGGTCCACGAAGCTCCGTAGGAAAGTGAAGTCATTAGTACTCCCATGACAGATCCTAAATATGCGTTCCCCACTAAGTTTAGTCCGACTTTGGAGGGGTTATCTTTACTGCCTTTCCTCATGTGACCTCGTGTTTATCCCCTGTGTTAGAGGGGGGTCCCAGATAAATTTTACGACACTGGACTTTAATGCTCCCTAACTCTGACTCCAATGTTTGTTTAACGACCTTGAAGAGTTTCCCATCCAACCTAATTCAAGGCCCTAACCCTAAACTAGTTGGTTGACCCTACAAACATAAAAAGTCTAGTTAATTTTAGATTTAATGTTATTTTTAATGGCTTGATTTACTCAAGGGATATGGTAGTGAAACTAGTGATGTTATAAGAGACGAAAAAGGAGAAAAATATGAAGCTTGAAAGCAAAATTACTTCTAATCCAAGACAAAGTTTTACAACTAACTCTTTGTAACCAACTTTTCTTTAACTAACTTTTTCAAGATCTTGAAAAGAAAACCTAAAATGTATTTTCACTTTACTACAAGCTACTTATGTTTCAAGAAATCAATAAAGAACTTAAAAAACAGACTCTTTTTCCTTTTTAGCAAATAACCAACTCTAACTACTTTACCAACCTATTTTTTTTTTTCCTGAAATTTCTTTAAACAGAAAAATTGAAATAAATCTTTTTTTTTTAAAAGAAAGTGAAAGGGGTAAAAAGAACACTAAAACAAGACTGAAACAAATCTTTAGCCCACTACAGTTCGTAGTGAATCACTCAAGAAACCAAGAAGACAGATCTATAATTCACAAGCTTGCTTAAAACCCTTTCAAAAGTAAACACAAGAAAAACAAGAAGACAAGTAAACTGAACTCTAAATCCAGGCCATGGCTATAAATGAAGACTTTGGATTAATCTAAGAAAAACTTGAGAAGTGTAAACTTCAATCAGGAAAGAGGCTAACTCCCTCTTTTTTCAAATTTTTTATTGAAACAGGGACGCGTGCTCTTGCATCAACAACATGCGTATGTACGCGGGATGTTTACTGAGCAGAGCACGTATGTACATGGGATGAATCAAGACAGGGCACATACACCTCTGTATCTTTCCAAAAAATAAAAGATCAGACAGATTTACAGGGAAGGGACAACTAGTATAGCACCTAAAGGTGACCATAATCCCTTGACAGACTCAGAAAACTTGACAAAAACTTGAAAGGCAAACAAACCAATCCAACAACCCAAAATCCCTTAAAAAATCCTCAAGGAATCCCCAGTATGGTCACCAGTTCTTCTAGCAGGAAAACCCCTTTAACTACACCAGGGTTCATAATGTATGTAGATAGATTAACCGTTTAAAATTCAATTAATTCTCTATACTACCTTAAACATACCAAAACTAATATAAAGAAAGCAAGGAAAAAGGAGATAGGGTAACTATACCTCTAATCCCACGTCCACTGACTGCACGCCTCCTCGCAGGGCTGACCTGTATCCAAATATTGACAAGCATATAAATAGAAGCATGTTATTCCATATATAAGTTAGGGTTAGATGTTAGAATGTCAAGCATAAATCAATAAAAGTATTCAAGACACCGTCATTTGGGATAGGAAAATGTAATTCTTTTATTAATAACACTAAGATTATACCTTTACAATCTAAGTCAGCCACCATTCTGCGAACTTGGTCTGAGCTCCTCTTCACCAAGATCCAAGTGAACCTTGTATGAAATTCTCCTCTCAACCTTCTGATCTCTTCTTGGGAAGTGAATGGGTTAAATGGAGGGAGAAGGGGCTAGTGAGGGAATACTGAGGCAAATTCTCACAAAAGGCAACAATATCTTGGGTAAGGAGGGGAAGTGAAATCGAGAATATTTACACTGTTCTTATGCTTAGATGTGAAATAATACCCCAACACCTCCTTTTATATGACAACATGATGGTTATTCGGTTGGGTGACGGGCTATAGTAGTTGGATTAGTTGGGAAATTACCAATAGCTCGTCAATTTCAACGAATTCCTTGCAAATTTTGCAAGTATACGCGGGCTGTAATGGTGTGGCATGTGTATGTGTGTGAGCTGTAGTGGTGCAACAAGTGTATGTACGTGGGAAATAATGGTGAAGGGCGCGTACATCTTCTAAAAGTTGGTTTTTTAAGAAGAGCAACTCAACAATGCTTTGGCGAAAAATGCAAGTAAGAGGGCCAAGGCCATGTATGTATGTCTAGAGCAATTTAGGGTTATAACAATTTCCCTAATAGCTTGTAGTTGATCTATTAACTGAGAGATTCTTAAAAAGTATGATTTTATGGTGTCATAATCATTCATTTTCAGGTCACGAAGCTCATTCTTTAGACTCATTACTTGTCCAATATTTATGACTGAGAAGAGGTTAGTTAGGGCACCGTACATATTCTTAGATGAGTCAAGATGAGAAATGTAGGGTATCAAATGGTCCTTTAAAGAGTCCACTGTGATGCTCATAGCATCGATGCCATTGTCCTTGAACTTATCCATAACTGCAACATTCCTAGGTTCGTTCTCTTTTCCCA
>ML858554.1:0-10921 GCA_009831015.1 Picea engelmannii
GAGCAAAGGGAAGAAAGACAGAGAAGATTGAGAAATCAACTCTGATTTGATTTTCTTTGTTTCATATTTCAAAGACTTATTTTTCTTATGGATGCCTAGACGGTGTGTTTTATAGCCTTAAAACACAAACTCTGGAACAACACGAGGGAAATGAGACAAGAACCTACTTGTGTGCTTGTCACCTAGGGTTTTGTTCAGCAAAATCATAAACACATGCAAGAAATTAAACTACAACCATTCATTCAAGAAGTTTTGTAGAAAAATACTTACAATTCACCAAGAAATGTCAATGCAAACCCTAGTTGTAACACCTTCCTTCAAGAGAAATGCCAAAACATGCCAAAATAATCTTCCTTCAACAAGTATGCACACTATATCAACCAATAACCCAAGAGAGGGTGAAAATTTCAGACCTCACTAATGAGTGAGTTAGTTGTGATGAAAAAATGAAGGTAAAAATCCCTCATTTATACCATTCCATGACCTAATTTTACTTTTTAGGTCATGTAAAAGGATGACAAGGCCAAAATACTAAAATCATACTGCTTTTACATTAAATGTCAAATTAAAACCCTAATCAAGTTGAAAAGAGATAAAAATCCCCTCTAAGGGGGACGTTAGCCCCTTCTAGGGAAAATGAAACATCTTGGAGCAAAACGTTAGCCATCCTTGGGCTTCTCCAACCTGCCACACGTGCCACTGCTGCCCAGTCTGCCTCCCAAGACGTCCAATAGTCTGGATGATGTCATGGTCATCAAGGGTGACGTCCCAGGACTTCCAAGGCCAACGTTCCACTGAAAAGGGCTCAACCCCCTAGGTCAAGCTGTGTCGGGGTGCCTCTGGTGGAACGTCCTCTTCTTCTCCGGTGCAAAGCCCCTGATCCATCTCTATCCTGTCTCTACCCCCTGATGGTGTCTCAACATCCACCTGATGGGCTCTTCAGCCCCATGGAGGTCCAAATTGATTATCTCCCCATGTGTACTGGTCCAAAATGGTACCTGTCCATCGGGCATGGTCCTGCACATCAAAGGCTACGCCCTCCATGAGCTCATCAGTCACAAGGATCATAGCAATGTCAATCACATCTCATCATCAATATTATCAAACATGTGCATAAAATCCATAATACATTAGTTAACAACTCAAAGATGTTACACAAGCCTACAATACAAGTCTAGAGAAAAGGACAAGGCATCCTATTGGGCTAGTGTCCACAGAAGAAGGAAAGTTCTCGGAAGAAAACTTCATCCAAGCCATGTAAGTGGGTGATGTGGTCAGGGGATGTCCAAACATGTGGGTGTAGTGTGGGCTATGGATGCAAAAATGTTACCTGTGGGTGCCTTTGTAGAAGACGAGCTGTACCTGTCATGGATGCATTTTTTCCAAGCTCATTCTTTGCCTTTTATTCTTCATTCTTTTATTATTTTATCTTTTATTGCTTTTTGTTCAAGATCTAATCAGGGGACACTGCCCTGGTGTGGTGACCAGTGGTGACAGCGTTACCCACAAGTATTTTCACAGAAATGAGAAGGTTGGCTCGTGATGAGACCCTCTTTCCCTTGGCCATGCAACCAAGAGTCATTGCCCTAGCGTGGTGACCAACTAATGGCAATGTCATACTGTTAGATACTCATGGACCTAATAGGATGGCTCGTGATGAGACCCCCTATCCTCTTGTTAGGCCTTGTTTTATTATTTTTCCGGTTCCCTCTTGTTTCTTGCTGAGAAGGTTTTTATTGCTTTCTCGGGGATCCCTAGGTGAAGCATCTCGAGGTTTTATTTTTAGGCTTTTATCTTTTACCAGCTTGCTTTTAACTTCTGGGCCTTTAGCCCCTTCTTCCCATGAGATAAGGTGCAATCTTGAAAATAGGTCAACCCAATGTATGGACAAGTGGAATGGGATAGGTGAGCGGGAAACATGATGGAAAAGTGATACTATGATGGGAACAGACGATGGCTTCTCAAAAATTCCCCCCTAGTGGCAAACCAAAACCTACAAATACAGGCTTGCTAGGGCACCTTGTCAATTCCCCCAAACATGGTCAAGTGGGCAAGTGTAAGATCCAAGCAGTTGTTAGAAATAAAAGGAATCAGATGCATGCATTTAATGGTTTTTATGATCAAAGTGACACATACCATGATACCCAGACTAATTACCTCATGGAGCAAGAACCTTCTCTGACACAGGACCAAGCTGATGGTGATGGATGCTGATGTTGCTGACAAGATAAAGATGTTGGAAGAAAGAAAAGGTGGGCCCTCCAGGACCATTCTAAAGTCAATCTTTCTCTTGGTACTCCATGTCTAGGACTTGTGGGCCTCGAGACATGATCTCCTAGTTATCCCTGAAAGTGGGGGATAACATACCCTAAGGAGACAAGATTTCTTACTTGTTTTCCTTAGTTCATTTTGCTAGTTTTTGCTAGTTTTAACTTAGAATATTTTCCGGGTTTTTCTTATACTGTCCAAAGACACTTCTAAAGTGTTTTTGGGCATCTTTTAGTCTTGTTTTCTTGTTGTTTTGTGCAGGTTGGTGAACAGATAGGAGGAGACTCTGTCTGTTTTGGGTGGATTTAGACATTTCGGGACACCCAGGAGCACCTCTTTCACAAATAAACACTTCTAAAAACTTGTAAGCTTAGTGGTCTCGTTCCTATAAGGGACCACAAGCATTCCCAAAAATATCTTTGTAATTCCATTAATAAAATCAATGGGCTATATAACACACACTCTTCATCCCCCCTAGTGGGAACGATGTCCTTGTGTGATTAAAATTTTTCGTATTTTGGCTTGTGTTCACAATTTTCACTAACTTAAGAAGCTAAAATAAACCATACAATTTATCACAAGCACCGGAAAACATTTAGAGTAAATTTCATCTTCTTATATTAGCATAAGTTAGATTTCAATTTTTAGAGTAGTTTCAATTTTTGCAATTTATTTTCATGTTTTTTCAAGCTGGAAAATAAACCATCCCCTCAGCTCCCCCTAGTATTGTTCCTGGCCCTTCCTCTGCAAGCTTAGTCTCAATCTCTGGAAGTAAGCTTCATACGTAACCGTGGCTGGTCAGTGCGGAGTAGTTTAATAGGAAAATCTTTTGGTTGTTATTGTTCAATTGGAAACTCAGAGAGATTATGTGTGAAGTCAAATGAGCCTTTTCAAGACTTAGTCCTCTCCATGTTGGACCTTCGACATTCTCTTGAACTACTGTGTGAAGTCAGAGGGATATCCTCCTTGTTGGACATCTACATAGTTCAACCTCCAATTTGAGGGATAGCCTCTAAGAGGCCAAATCTCGATTAGATTTCCTTTCTTTCATCACTCTTGCACACATATCACATAGTGACTTATAACAACCACTCCACATAACAACTCTTAATAAAATTTACAAGATCACTTGCAATACTTTTCTTCAACAACATTATCTTACTATTGGCACAGGTCTCACTACATTTACATTTTAATCCTTTTACTTCAAGCATTTACATTTCAAGCATTTCCTTTATCTTGAAGTAATTTATTTATGAATGAATCTCATTTTCTTATATATTATTGAGTGTATCCTTTGATAGTGAATGAATCATATATGTTGCTAGATTAGATTGTTATATTTTTCTTGCTTTTAATAAACTCCTAGATTTCATTTCTTGTACTTAGCTTAGTTCAAGCCTTGGATTATTTTCTTTAGGGACTACCCTCCTTGGCTTCGCCAGGAATTGGCCTAGATGGAGGAGTTGAGGATCAAGTGACAACCCCTTGAAACGAGACTTTCCCCCAAGGACACACCCAATGGATTGAAGATTTCTTCCACATTACCCAAGGTGTGTATAAGGCGACAACAGGTCCTAATGTATGAGCACAACCTGTCACAGTGAAAGAGTTTTTGAAGTTGAACAATTACAAGGATCATTCAATCAAGGCCCAATAATGCTCAACCTTGTCAAATGTGAGATAATTACCAATGAGGCTAATGACCATTGAGGTGCTATACTCCTGGATCATTCTAAGATAATGTGTCGGAGTCGATGCAAGATGATCTACTGAAAAGAAGAGAAATGATGACTCTCTTCCCTCAACATGAAGTGATAACTCAAGAAGATAAAAGATGCATGGTACCATGTCCCTATTGCTGGATGAGGGGGACGATTGACTCAAAGCAGAAGACTCGGTGATAAGGAATGAAGAGACAAGACATAAGATGACTCAAGACTCTCCTAGTCTCTTCAAACTACCCATCCTAAAGGATCAATGCTGTTAAAATAATGTAACTGCAAAGTGTGTTCTTATTATTATTTGATATATTATTCATTGGATCAATCCCCATTGCGGATTGATCACGTCGGTTATTATAAAGGACCAAATCCCCTTTTGCAGATTGGTCAAAAGATAATTGTAATAGGTAGAATAAGAAGTCAGCCCTAGAAGATATTAAAGAGGCCCCGAAATATATTAAAGGTGGTTATAACCACCTAGTTGGAGAAGTTGGCCCTGCCAGCGAAGAGACACTTCACACGTGCTAGTCTTGTATAAGTAAGGAGGCTAGCGCCTCACTTAGACACAACTCACTTGCTCATTTGAGAGACAAGTTTCAGAATTGCAATTAGAGAAGAAGGAGAGAGAGTGGTGCATCTTTAGGAGAGGATCTTTTGTTTTAGTTTGAGTTATCTCTTGGTATTGTATTGGCTATCTATAATAAGGAAGTTTTGTTGGGTTTTCTTTCCCTAGAGGGTTTCCCAGGATAAATGTTGTGTCTCTTGTGATTGTGTATTTCTCAGTGATCTTGTGTTATGCTATTGTTATCTATTGAAATGCAAAGAACTGTAATAATGGCTTAAACATTAACATGGTATTAGAGCCAATCTAAAGAGAGCATCTTTCACAAGAGAAAAGTGAAAAACGTTACTGTTACCGTACATGAAAATTAGGGCTTTTTGTTGGTGAGGTATTTCAGCCCTAAAACCATCTAGAAAAGTGCACCCTCCTCAAAGGATTATTTTGGCACCTTCAACGCACCTTTTCAGTGGCTAGATCTCCCAGAAAGTGAAACCCTAGTTTCATAAAGTACTAGAAGTACCAGAAAACCAGTGTACCAGAAGTACCAGAAGTACCAGAGGTACCAAAAAACTAGAAGCACCAGTCTAGAAATCCATAGATCAAGTTTGGAGGAGCAAAAGTTGGATTTTTTCAGATCCAAACACACCAGGCTACTCGCCTCAGCCAAGCAGACCTCCTGGTAAGTTCAGATTTTGATTTTGAGCACTTTCATTTTTCAGTCATTTTCCTAGCTCCAAGTAAAAGATGTCTGCAAGCGTTAAACTTGTTGACAAGCTAGAAGGAGTGGAAAACTTCCGTGCCTAGAAGTATAGGATTGGCTTCATTCTTGAAGATAATGACTTAGCAAGATTCCTCAAAGAAGAAGTGTCGGAACCCATCGATGCTGTAGAAAAGGAAAAGCATCAAAATGACAAAATCAGGGCCAAAAGAATCATTACAGATTCAATCGAGGACCACCTGATTCCTTATGTGTCATCTAAGAAGACTCCAAAAGAAATGTTTGATGCCTTGACTAGACTGTATGAAGGAAAGAACATAAACCGAAAGATGAATCTAAGAACTCAACTGAAGAATACAAGGATGCAGAAAGGAGAAACTATTCAGGAATATTTCTCCAGAATATCTCAATTCAAAGAACAACTAGAAGCAATCAGAGATACTATAGATGAAGATGAACTTGTGATGACAACCCTAAATGGTCTCACAAGACCTTGGGATGCATTCATCCAAACGATTTGTGCCAGAACAAAGAAACTATTGTTTGATGGTCTATGGGAAGAGTGCATCCAAGAAGAAACAAGAGTAGCTAATCGTGAAGCGTTACTAGCAAGAGATGATGATCAAGCCCTAGCTACTCACACAAAAGGAGGAAGGAAGAAACCCTACTTCCAAAAGGAGACTCATAAAGAGTCTCAACAGTCAAACAAATTCAATCATAAAGAATCTCATCCAAGGAGATTTTATAAGAAAGGACAACGAAAGGAAAGAGACTACTCATCTGTACAATGCTATCATTGTGACAAGATGGGACATATTGTGAAGTTTTGTCCAGCCAAACGAGAAGAATACAAGAGAAAACATAAGAGGCACCATGCCCATGTAGTCGAAGATGAAGAGCCACCCGCAAAGATGATAAGAGAGAAGATCAAAGACCATGTCTTGATCTCGGCCCTTTCAGGATCTGTAACACTTGGAGAGGACACTTGGCTCATTGATAGTGGTGCATCCAAGCACACGACGAGACAAAGAAACATTCTCTCTTGTATCTCAGAAAATAAGTTTTCTCAGAAAGTGACACTTGGAGATGATTACCAATATGCCATCAAGGGAGTGGCAGAATCAAACCACAAATTGAATTCAGGGAATTCATTGAAGATGAAGGACGTACTATATGTACCAGGTTTGACCAAGAACCTACTCTCCATTTCAGTCTTAGAAAAGAAAGGCTTCAGAGTTGCCTTTATAGATGGAGAAGTTCTTATGTGGGCTAAAGGAGAAACCTTAAATGAAGCAATTATCATTGGAAGCGAAGAAAATGGCTTGTATAAACTAAAGGGTCACTCAGAGCCTACCATGACCCACACCATTGAAAACTCATGTGAACTTTGGCATAGAATATTAAATCACATCAACTACAAAGCGCTACCATACATATGCAAAGCGGTCACAATTTTACCAAAACTCAAAGGTGACCATGAAGGTGTATGCAATGGATGTGCACAAGGGAAGAACACAAGAATCCGTTTCCGAAGAAAGACAACAAAGCAGAAGGAGTCCTAGAGCTCATTCATTCAGATGTATGTGGTCCAATGCCATCGTCCTCCATTAGTGGGTATGTATATTATGTATCATTTATTGATTATTATTCTCGTAAGACCTGGATATATTTTTTGAAATCTAAAGATGAAGTGTTCAACAAGTTCAAGGAATTCAAAGCCTTGATAGAGAATCTTTATGAAAGAAAGATTAAAACACTCAGGTCAGATAATGGAGGCGAATATACCTCAAAAGAGTTTGTGAACTTCTGCAAAGATGTTGGGATCAAGAGGGAACTCACTACTCCCTATAATCCCCAACAAAATGGTGTAGCTGAATGAAAGAACAGAACGCCAATGGAAGCTGTGAAGACTATGATCCATGATCGAGATCTTCCTATGTACTTATGTGCAGAAGCAACAATGACAATTGTATATGTGCAAAACCGATTATCCCATAGTGCACTTGGGCTCAAGACCCCGGAAGAGATGTTCACCGGAAAGAAGCGAGAGGTAAAACATCTCAAAATATTTGGCTGCCCAATATATATCCATATACTGAAAGAGAAGAGAAACAAGCTGGAACCTTCAGGAAAGAAGGGAATATTTGTGGGATACTGTGAGGTCTCCAAGGCCTTTAGAATCTATACCATTACATTGAGATCAACAGGGACGTGACTTTTTATGAAGATGCGACGTTTAAGAAATCAAGAAGATGCCAGCTTGAAGAAGTATATGAAGAGGAACCCGTAATCCCCAAGACTGTTGAACCAGTGAGGGAGGTTCCCCGAGTTGTTGAACCAATGAGGGAAGTCGTAACTTTCCCTGATGAGGAATTACTAGAAGATCATGACATGATAGAAGTTCAAGAACCTCCTCAGATGACGATCCTCCATAAAAGGAAGCCATCTTGGGATAGAGAGCTTATTCAATATGGAGAGAAGTATGGTGTTCCCGAAGGAACCACGAGACAGGTGAAAAGACCAAAGCCATTCTCCAGTTATATGGATTTGATGTGCGATCTTCTAGAGGAGGAGCCTACCTGTTTTGAAGAAGCCATTCAGAGGAAAGAATGGGTAGATGCCATGATAGAGGAATACCAATCGATAATGAAGAACGAAGTATGGGAAATAGTTCCCAAACCAAAGAGTAAAGATGTGGTGTCCTCCAAATAGCTCTTCAAAATAAAACATGCTGCTGATGGAAGTATTAAGAAATATAAAGCAAGATTTGTCACTCGTGGCTTTTCTCAAAAGGAAGGCATTGACTATGAAGAGACATTCGCTCCTGTAGCCAGATACACTTCGATGACAACCATCATAGCTCTTGCAGCTAAGATGAAGTGGAAGCTGCACCATATGGACGTGAAGACAACTTTCCTAAACAGTGTCATTGAAGAGGAAGTGTATATAGAGCAACCTCAAGGATTTGAGGTTGAAGACAGGAAGTCTCATGTCTGCAGATTGAAGAAAGCCTTATACGGATTGAAGCAAGATCCTAGAGCTTGGTATGGCCGTATAGACAGTTTCTTGACAAGCTTAGGCTTTACCAAGAGTAAAGCAGACTCTAACCTCTACTTCAAGGTCATGAACAATGAGCCAGTAATATTACTGCTGTATGTGGATGACTTATTCTTAACTAGAGAAGAAAATCTTATCACTGAATGTAAGAAGAGACTTGCCTCAGAATTTGAAATGAAAGACCTTGGCCTAATGCATTATTTCTTAGGTCTTGAAGTATGGCAGAGTCTTGAGAGGATCTTCCTTAACCAAGGGAAGTATACAATCGGAATCCTGAAGAGATTCGACATGCTGGAGTGCAAGTCCATGAATACACCCATGGAAGCAAAGTTGAAGCTGTTGGTTGACACTTTATCAAAGTTGATTGATGCCACACTATACAGACAGATTATTGGATTGCTGATGTACCTGATGAACACCAGACCAGACATTTGTTTTGCCGTGAACACTTTGAGTCAGTTTCTGGTAGAACCCAGACATGTTCACCTAGTGGCTGCAAAACATGTGATGAGGTACCTTAAGGGTACAATAGATTGTGGTCTCAGCTATGATGGAGATCGTGATTTCACATTGAGTGGATATACCGATGCAGATTGGGCAGGAAGTGTTTCTGATAGGAAAAGCACTGCAGGATGTTGTTTCAGTTTGGGATCAGCTATGATCTCGTGGCAGAGTAGGAAGCAATCCAACATTGCTCTCAGCACAGCAGAAGCAGAATACATTGCTGCATGTTCTGCCAGCTGTGAAGCTATATGGCTTCGAAAGTTGCTGACTGGTCTATTTGACCTAGATATGGAAGCAACCACGATCCTATGTGACAACCAGAGCTGCATAAAGATGATAGAGAATCATGTATTCCACGACAGGTCGAAGCACATAGAGATCCGATATCATTACATCCGTGACATGGTGTAGAGAGGAGCCTTAATGCTCCAGTACATTAGCACGGATGAACAGGTTGCTGACGTGTTGACCATGCCTCTATCTTGTGTAAAGTTTGAGCACTTTCGAGATAAGCTTGGTATAGTTCGAAAGGACCTCCCTCGAAAGGGGGAGTAGTTTCTATGATGAGACATCTCTTGCTTTCGACCTGATGGTTGTGATGTAAAGCAAGATGATGTGATGTGACTAGTACTGTGCTTCTGGCTGGATAGTTGTGACGTAAAGCCAATCTAGTATCCTACTTCCGACCTAATGGGTGTGACGTAAAGCAGGAGGACCTTGCTTCCGACCTGATGGTTGTGATGTAAAGCAAGATGATGTGATGGGACTAGCACTAAGCTTCTGGTTGGATAGCTGTGACGTAAAGCCAGTCTAGTATCCTGCTTCCGACCTGATGGTTATGACGTAAAGCAGGAGGAGTACCTTGCTTCCAACCTGATGGTTGTGACGTAAAGCAAGATGTTGTGATGAGACTAGCACTGAGCTTCCAGCTGGATAGCTGTGACGTAAAGCTAGTCTAGTATCCTTCTACCGACCTGATGGTCGTGACGTAAAGCAGGAAGAGCATCTTGCTTCCAGCTTGATAGCTGTGACGTAAAGAAAGACTATGAGATGAGACTAGAACTGTGCTTCCGGCTTGATAGCCATGACATAAAGCTAGACTAGTATTATTATGATGAGCCAACCTCGTGTTGTGATGATGATGATGATGATGTTTCGGTTTTATACTAATACATATTGATGCAGACGATGGTTGCATTCCTTTGAGAATGATGATGCTGCCGATGAAGAAAACTTTCGATGATTTATAGATACGCTAGTCAGTGTTCCAAGATGATATTGATGATGTTGTCCTCTCACCCACTTGATGCTCTTGATGATAAAGGCCTCTCTCTCACACCTGATGCTGTTGAAGAATACCCTTCTTGTTAAGGGGGATTGTTAAAATAATGTAACTGCAAAGTGTATTCTTATTATTATTTGATATATTATTCATTGGATCAATCCCCATTGCAGATTGATCATGTCGGTTATTACAAAGGACAAATCCCCTTTTGCGGATTGGTCAAAAGATAATTGTAATAGGCAGAATAAGAAGTTGGCCCCAGAAGATATTAAAGAGGCCCCGAAATATATTAAAGGTGGTTATTGTTAGAATATATAAGATGGTGTGCTCGTTTTACCACGAAAATACCCTCGTCTCCCAACCACAGGCCGAAGCCTCCCTTTGAGCACCTTAACCTTGACCTGAGAATTCCTCTGGAAGCAAACCCTAGGCTAGATAGCCAACAAAGAGTAGCGCATCTCTCCCCAAGGATAGCACATCACAAAAAGCTGATCAGATAGTCCAAACCCTAGCCAAGAGATATCCAAGCCAAATACTGAAACTTGCTGCTGCTGCAACTGCACCTGCAACCCTCCTCCAAACCTGCGCACCAGCTGCAACTGCAGTGCGCACCAACTGGGAAAACTGCAGTCCTGAGATGTGACAAATGAGAAACTGGCACCCTGTATTTATAGTAATCCTGCCAGTTCACTGGGGCCGACTTCTCCTTCTGGGTAGGTGTCTGTTCAGTATATTATTATTAATTCTGGCCGACTTCTTCTCTTGGAGGCTAATAGCCTAATATAAATTATATTCTTGAGCCG
>ML858555.1:32000-49308 GCA_009831015.1 Picea engelmannii
TTTTTAGGTGCTGGAAGAAATCAGATATGGATTATATTGATTAAATTATATCATTTTCAAAAGAATAAGATAGCTAAAGTAGTCATTAACCAAATGCAAATAGATACACATAAACATAAAACAAAATATTGATATCATGAAAAACTAAAGTTGTAGCAGAATATCAAATTCTGTCTCAGTCTGTATTAAAATTCCATATCCTTGTTCTCCCACGGATGAGGATGCTCATTATTACAAAAATAATAAGTATATATAAGTTTCTCCACAGGGTAAAACCTCCCTGTGGATAGTATCAAACTGTTTACATAATCTGGGAAGATATTCCCAAAATCAACTAGACTAGGAAATTAAAATGCAAGTAAAATATCTCAAATATTCTCTAACTGCTCATCAAATCTACTGCAATTTCGAATTGATTTGCAATAGACCAAAAATAACAAATTAGAAAGGTATTTTATTAGAAAAACAATAAAAATATAATCATACAGACTTAGCTACAAAATCATCTGATTCTGTAGCTAGTCTAAAATAACATACAGGATCAGAATTGAAATCAAATCAAATCTTTTAAAAGAATCAAAACCAATTTTCTTCCAATGATCATTTAAAACGAATTACTAATGATTTTATTATTAAACATTAAACAAAATCAAAAGTGATTCAATCAAAAACAGGGGTAAGAATACTCTGTTTTTCTGTTACCATAAAATCGGGTCAAACAATAACAAGATTGTTTCATATCCAAATGAAATCGATAATGAGTCATTTCGTATGTGATACGATCTAATCCAACACAACCATTTTCCACTCATTATAGCTATAATGATGTAGCAAAAGATTCATATCATTTAATCGAAGAAACAGATGGAAACACTGTTTCGATTATGTGTAAACGAAATCATACGTAACAACATCAACCCAACCAAATTTGTGATAAATTTCGATCATCAATCCTCACATAGTCAACAAACGCAATCTTAATAGAATCAACAGAAGTTATAATTGCAAACTGGGAAAATAATCAAAACTAATCACGACTGAGTTTAATTATAGAAATAAATCGTGAATTCAATCTCGTTTACAAATCAAATTCAAACAGAGTATCCATTGCAATAAGAATCCAACTGATAACATGGTGGAACTAACAGCAAACCAATGCGAATTAACCGGTTGGGTTTTTAGCATAATCGTTATGAATTGAATCTATTCACGATTTGGGTGCGTTGTACAGAGTCACATTGGAAATGATCTTAATTGTATTCCGTTTGCTCGAAGGTCATATGGGACATAAAACCGTAACAATTAACCATATCAAAACTGTTTCCAATCATAGCGTATGCATTATGACGAAAACGAAATGATTGTATTCAAAATTGAATATGAGAAACAACTCCTGTCTAGAATAGATACAAACAACTTCAATTGACAGTAGAGCATCCATTTTGGCTAAATCAAACAAATCAAATCCATGCCAAGATCAATCAAATCGATGAAAATCCAATCAAAGCTAAACTGGGAAAATGAAATTCCATTTAGTCAAAGCAAGGCTATGTATAGAATGCATACAATGTGATAGAGCCAATCAATGCTGTAAACAGAGCTATTCAAAACGAATTCGAATTCGTTATATAAAAAAGTGATAAAATATACCTGTGTGATGACGAAGGATGTTCAATTATGCCAACTTAGAATTCACGACAGCTGTGGCTGATTCCACATTTTTAAACAAGATGGAGCCTGTCGTCCTTTGTTTTTTATTAGTGGCTTGTAGCTTAGCCTTTTACTGGTAAGAAGTGCAACCCGATCCTCCAAAGAGTGAATTATCGACTATAGAATCGAAACATCAAGGTAATATCTTTCTAACCACGAGCTGCATTGATCACAGGGTGGCACTGTAGGTTTAGACAGAGCAGGAAAGGGTTTGGATAAATGACCGGGGGCTTCACAAGGCAGCTTAATGCCAGGGTAGTTAGGGTCGTCCTGTAGGAAAAGGGGTAGGTTTGACACAAAGTCATACGAGGGTTCAGCACACAAACCTTGTGAATAGGGGTATTCACTAGCCAAGAAACGCTCCACTTCTGAATCAGAGTCCTCACTCAACATGATAGGATTTGGATCGATAGGAGGTTTTGGCTTATTTCTTGCCATTCGTGAAATTAAATGGGCATTATTTTTTCCTTTGGCGTTTACAGTGGGTTTCTCCTTAGGCCTCTTGCTCATAGTCTCAACATTCTTAGTCACAGTGTGGGGTAGGTCGATAGGTGATTCGTCCAAGGGTTTAGGTAGTAGGATACTGTAGGGTACTGGGGGTACAGTCTTGTCCTCGCTCACCATAGGTTTGTCAACTTGTGGTGGGTTCGAATCCTCAAAATCATTCCGAGTAAGAAAATCACTCCAACATTCTCCGCGTAAACCCAAATGAAAGACAACAATAAGCTTAACCAGCCCATAATGAAAAAGGCTACTATCAGCCTGGTTCCTTTTGTACTTATTTGACATTTTAAACAGGCTTCTATGCAAATAATAGGGCATATTGAGCTGATAACCCATAAAAACCATAAGAAAACGAAGGTGGTGTAAGAAAACAAACCCGTACCAACCTTCGCAGGTGATAAACTGTTTGATTATCATCAATAATTCATGCCAACGTTGTTTAAGCATGGTCACTGGCAAACCTTTATCACAGGAGGTAACTTTACGTGACTGGAAGAGCAGTGTCCATGGGACCTCCTCTACTTTGCAATTCTTGGACCATCGTTGTCCAGTGGCAGGCAAACTTGTAGCAAGACTGATAAACTGCTCGCCAATTTGCAATTGAACATCGTCGACCTTGGCTCAACAGCCATCAAAGGTCATGGCGAATTGTCGAGCTACGTAGAGATTAAAACCCTCAAATTTTTGTATAAATGGAAGCCACCCATTTTTCTCGAGGTCACTGCGGGCACTGTCGAACATCAACAGAGCCTGGCTCCCATTGGGTTCAGCCCTCATGACTGGGGCCATGGTGTGAGCACATGGTAAGGGTTTGGTTCGAATTCACCAACGCACAGGAGCAGAGTCATTCGATCTAACAGCAATGAACGATCAAAGGGGAAGCATTAATGCGCGCATGCAAGGGTGGTGGAGTTATTCACCTCCATGCACAATAGTTATGGTAAAGTACAACCGCCAATTTCAACCTCTGTTCAAAAAATCATAGCATATTTCAAAACCAAAAAATAAAATGGTGAGTGCTATGCCAATGCGCCATCACAACTATAGTTTTTAAACCATTGACATTCAACGTGTAACCAACCCCAAATGTTAACCATGCGCCATTGGATAAATGTTTAATCAAAAGTTTTAAACCAATGTGCCAATCGATACTCATAAAATTTACAAGCCAAGAGATATAAAAGAATAACAATAAGGATCACATCATATATATATAAACAAAAATAAACCATGACCCCTATGCAATTCAATGACTAGGCAAGTCCCAAAAAATATAAATCTATATGCTCAATGCCTCACAGGTTTGATAAAATCAAGTTATGCAAATATAAGAATGTCCAAATAAGCATAGCTCGAAAATCCTTTCAGCCACATAACGATAAACCAAGGTTAAGTGCCATAGAAAATATCGATAAAAGATCATGACAGTTAAAATAACGATGGAGGAGTTTTCACGCTTACAGTCGTGAAAACTTAATGGAAACAAATTTGCAAGTGTCGCAAGAAATGAAAATATCATCTATTTGAAAAATGCGACGACAATTTGAAGTTCGGAAGACATAGGTGTAGGCAGGCTTATAGGTCAATAGAAAAAATTGAATTGGCTGCCAACAAACGGATAAAGGAAACTTATGGCGATGTAGAGAAGGTCATGCGAGGCTACAAGGTAGCCTCCATCCAAAGTGGCACAGTGTGCCTTTCATGTCCATTGATCGCGGGAAAATTAGTTCGTAAGAATAGACCAACACAAGTGATTGGCTTCGTAATTGATCTCGCAGGGAAGTGCGTCGAGGGACTACAGATGAATTAGGCACGGTATCTCGTCAACCAGTTAGAGCTGGATTGCAGAGGAGCACAAGACCAAGGGTATGAGTTCCACTTTAGTTGGCTACTCATACTCATCGCTTTCATCACTTGGGAGCTACCAGAAGGAGCCACTTTCCCTGATATCAAACCTTTCGAACCACTAGCCACAAAGTTTTGTACTCTGTGGTACTCCAGTGACATGAACAAGAAGTGGCAGTCTAATGATGTCTTCCACACCTACTTCAACCAACTGAAAACTGCAATTCAGTCTACACTGTGAATCACCCCGAACGCACTTCATAGGTTTAGACCTTGATGAATTTTAGCACGGATCGCCACTTCATCTACATTACAGCGCGCGGTGATGAACATAAACAACAGATCCAATCCTACTACAAGCTGACAGAAGATGACTTGGAGGATATCACCAAGGAATGGTCAGTATAACTACTTGTTGCAGCAGACCCCGCAGATATTTTCGATGAGGAAAGCCCTGAAGCTATGCCGGATACACCTGGGAAAAGTAGGACTAAGAAGGATGATGAAAAGGAAGATGTCCCTAGCACATCCGCGAAGATTGCTTCGATCTCACCTATGCGGGGAGGTGATGGTGATGAGCTAGGCAGTATAGAAGTGGAGAAAAATAGAGGTGAAGTGACTCCACCAAGACAGGAGGAGGATCCCTCCATGAAAATAAAGATGACACCACCAAAACCCTCCTCCCAAAAGAAAGCTAAGGCTACCCAAACCATGCTTAAAACTACCCTTACCCCAAATGACTTTGACTTCTTAATTGTCATGTTGAACGATGTTTCACTCGAGCTCGCAGAAAAGAAAGAAGCAAACCAGGAGGAGCTCTTAAATAGAATCAAAGGTGAACTCAAAGAAGTGAAGCAAGCACTCCAATCCATCCAAGCAGTGTCTACAACACCCTTGATAAGAGAAACATCAGGAACAGGAGATGAGCCCACACAATTACACCAGATCGTTGATCAAGTCGAAGCTTGCCTTCGACGAGCTCAAGAAGACACAATGCAAGCCACCCAGGCTTTGATGCAAGCACATACATCACTTCTAGAACAACAGAAGGAGGAAGAATGGGAAAATCTTACCCTGAAAGTGAAGTGGGATGAGGAAAAGGCACAATTGCTAGTAGAACAACTTGAAGTCCAGGAAAGGATTCACAAAGCATTGCACTCTGTGATAGCCATGGAGGTGAAGATGGAAGACTATATCCCACAGTAGGTGACCCAACTGGAAGAAGTAATCCAGCAACTCCAACAACATATCATGGATCTGGAGCTCTGCATCATGCCTGAGACCCCTCAAGAAATTAGAGATCTAAGAGAGGCCACAGCTCAAAGCACAATTGGCTGGTTAAAAACCTTTTCCTTGGAATGCAAGCAAATGAGCGCTAGAAACGCTCATACTTATGAAACCCTCACAGAGACTCCAGAATTGTATACATTGGAGGCACAACTCCAAGAATCCAAGAAACATGCAGACACGCTACAGGTGCAGATAAAGACTTTGACCCCGATCGAAATAATGAAGAGGTTCATAGAACAACGCACAATCCAGTAACATGTACATGCGTTGCAAAGTAAAGTGATGGAATTCTCCCAACGGCTTTAGCCAATCCAAGAAAAGGCATGCCAACTGTTCATTGAACTTGAAAACCAAGAAGTTGAACTCTAACAGGTTGTCATCATTGTAGAACAATGCCTGGAAGGACCACTCAATGACACAGTGATCCAGGAACTTACTGAGAAAGAGGTTGTCACACTGCAACAGGTCGAAGTAGCTTGAGCCAAGATCGAGGCATTTGAGGCGGAATTGAATAGACCTAAGTGACTTGGGATGAGTCACAGGTGAGTGTTGGGGGTCTATTGGCCCTTCACCAAGTTTTGAAGTATACTTGGTCATATTTGACCATTTTGGGACTGTGACAACTTGCCAAAGATGGAGTGCAACGCAAAGCAAGCAAGTCCTATTTTTGGGTACCTTTTAGAGTTTTTGGGTTGATGTAAAGGGAAAGGGATGTCATCCCATGGGTTTACCCACATTTAGGCCCATTTTGTAATCTATAAATAGATACTTAGGCAATGTAAGTAGAGGGGACATCTTAGTGCAAATGTATAGCTAAAATCTTAGTGCTAGTAGCTGGATCTGTGTGATCATATTTGTATCGTAATTTCTCTATGCATGAGTGTAAGGAGATCGGAAGGCTAAGGGCAAGTTTTTGTGGTTTTGTGCTGAGTGCAAGGAAGAAGGATCTAGCGAGCTGCGTAGATCTTATGTCTTGTGTGAAGTAAGGGTCATTGAATCTCTGTGTTGTAACTCCTTGACCGAGATAATATAAAGAAGAATACTTTGTGGACGTAGCCCCAGGGTGGGGGTGAACCATGGTAACTTTGTGTAATGTGATCTGTGCTTTGACCTAAGTGTTGTTTCCTTTTGGCTAAGTGCTTGCTGTGAATAAGTAGATCTAGTTATGCTCGGTGCTTATGATATAAGAATGAATGTTAGATCTGATATATAAGATGTTTAGTGCTTTATCTATTGAATCTAATCTATGTTTTGTGGCTAAGTACTAAATCATCTTTAGTCTAATTATTCACTGCGATGCTTTGTGCCATCTGTGAAGTACCATAAGGGTTAAATATAGATGAATGATCTATGATAAGTGTCTTGTAATAGATATAATCACATATCGGTGTCCCAGCTAAGGTTTCAGACACTTGAGTCCTGAAACCACCCTTGCCTCTACCTCAAGTGAGACTTCATCTGCTTCACAGGTGTTGCCGAAAGGGTTGGTAGTTAGGGTTTTGTTGGTGCGCTCTTGAGCGTTGAACCCTGGATCTTCCCCTGTGCCAACATGACTGTAGGGGGAATGAGATGGATATGGATAGAGATGGAAGTGGATCCCACAGAGGTAAACTCTAAGTTGAGTTAAATGTGTGTAATTAAGTCTTGGGAAGGTCCAAGGGTTTCCAAGTATGTTGAGTAACCTGGAAATGGTGAAAAATGTGCTTGAGACACAAGAAAACCCACTTTGCAATGATGTATGTTAGTTGGATCAAAAATTTAAGCTTATTGTCCCTAATTTGCATCAATATATAATAGTGTATATCAGTGATAATATGGTACTATAATATTCTCAATAAATGTTAGAGATCAAGTAGAAGATACGAGAGAAAGACTAGTTAATGACTAGCTAAACTCAAGATGAAAAACCAATATTCTAGCATAAAATGATAAGGTTGTTGTAAACACTTGTCTGTAGAAAATTATATCAGCCTAATTGATGTAAAATTCAATGTATTACATCAAGAAAATCAGCCACTTAAAGCCCCTCAAACTTTTCCAAAAAGTGTGCAAGACCAAGAAGAATAAGTGAGAAAAATCCAATGGTTGATAAGAGAATTATTCAAGCAAATGAGTTAGGGTTTCTGCAACCCTAATGGCTGAAGATGTAATTTTATAACAGAAGAAAGAAGTATCCCCTTTATGGGGACTCCCTAGTGCCTATGAGGTTCCCAAGGCACAAGGAATACAATCCAATTTGCAAGAAGTAAAAATGACCAAAAATCATGTTTCCCAATGCAATATTTTATTTCTCCAATGCAATAATAAATGACTAGTGCTCTTAATTATTGGGTTAATGGGGTCATGCAAATAAAGAGCTAGAGAAGCTACCTTCTTTGGGGTGTAAAACCTCTTACTTCCCAAGGAAATATTCTCTATCTAGGGTTCAAGGTAAGAGGGTGTATTCCCTTATACTTCTCTTAGCAAACCCTTGTTTAACCAATAACATGAAGCATAAAATGATGAAGACTGTGGTGGGGGTGTATGCCCTTATACTTTCCACCTAGATCCTAGCACAATAGCCTTGACTTGAAAAAAATGATAGCATGAAATTAAAAATAATACCAATTCAAGGAAAAATTCCAAGATAATCTACCACAATAGCAAGAGATGAGCCTTCCCAGGCTAGCGCATCACTTCCAACAACCATAACATCAAGAGACAACCATAAACTTGAGCTACGAGAGACAAGTTTTCCAAAGGTGGTGAAAATTCCAAACCAATACTTCTCACAAGAGGAGAGTTATGATCAAATGAGATCTTATGATCTCTTATTTATACAAAATGTCATTGTTGACTATAAAAATCACAATGAGGAATTTCGCCTGCAAAGTATTGCTAAAGCCTATTATTTAAACTATGCTAATAAAATATAATACTAGTAGGTGGGACCCCCTTGTAGACTGGAGGCTCAGAGATAGTCATATCACACATTTTATGATGTTGTTTCGATGTTGCTAACAGGGTGTTATATGGTTGATGATGAGGTCTTAGTTTCATTTTGATATAATGACAGGTGGATGATGCATTTTATGGGATGTTTTGTTATTCAAAGCTTTAATTTTATGTTATGATTGGCATATATTTATAGTTGTTATATTTGATCATGTCACCATGATTATTACCTGGCTACACATGTACTGAAATATGTTAGTAAAAACATAAACAAAAGAAAAAGGGAAGAACTTACAAAAAAATCCAAAGGAAAGTGCCTATGTTATGTTATGTTAGAAGTTAGGTGCAAATAAGATGAAAACAAGTTAGTGTTAATCCTAACTATTAATAGTTAGTGACTATGTTATTTGCATTTGAATTATATTGAGTGAATTTGATATGGAAATACATTTGGTATGGTATGGAAGGCTTGCAATGGTTAATATGAATTTTTGGGTGGCGCATTTGGCAAGCAATGTGGTCACATATTTCAATGGTTTGGAATTTATGGCATGGTTAAGTGTATTAGTGATTGTTTGTTGTCATGTACTTCGAAATTGAATGAAGAGGAGATGGAAGCAATGTCCAATAAATGCATGTCACTCCATACTCCCCCCATCAAGTCGTCACCCTAGTATGGTTATTGTTGCATTTCATTTTGTTGGTGGTTAAGATCTGAGATTCAAGCCTGGGAAGGAAGCGCTCATGCAGCTTGCCCATTTTTAAGCTATCGGTTATAGGTATGGTTCTTTTCACCCATCCATGAATTTCTCTATGTGTATGAATGAACAATGTCTCAATAATGCTTTGGTTTGTGTTTTCTTGAGATTGGAAATTGTGTAAATGCATGGTTCTTCTCTCTGGAATGACTGTGTGGTTATTCATTTTGCAAGTAAAATATTTGGTTGGTTGAGTTGTGCATTCGATGGTTGTTCTGTGTGGTGAAAATCATGATAGATCTATATAGTTTTGAGTGGATATGGGTGTTATCGCTCTATGTTTTTTTGGAGGGTTTCTCTCTATTTATACTTGTTGGACGCTTCCTCACAGTTATGAGGGTAACCATGTCCAGTCATATTCGGGTTGTTGTGTGGTTGATATGTATGTTTTTCGGATTGCCTTTTTGTCATTGTGTATTTTCCAGAGTCATGGTCGTGGGTTTATTCACATGGTCGTGGGTTTATTTTTGTGGTATTGGAATCAGCGTATCTCAAAAGTCGGTCTTAGGGTGGCCATTATGCCAAGATATATGTTTTATGGTTGATTGGGTGATATACGTTATGCCTCGGGTCTGCATTCCAACTGGCATTGTCATCAAATGAAATGGAAAATGGTTATACCTATGTGTGTTATGGGTACTTGCTACTGTCTAGTGGGAATTCACTTCTCCTCTGCATTGTTGTCCTACCCTACCCGTCATTGAATAGTTGTTCCATTGCACAAACCGGGAGTTATAAGGAACCATGTGCTTGTATCGAAGGGTCTCTTCCTATGGGTTGATATGTTTGGAATACCTCCAGTCTCTCAGTGTTATTGATGATCGAGAGAACCCTTAATGACTTCCTTGTATGCATTGTTATAGAGCTCATTTTTTTTTTTAAATCCCTAACTGTCTTACTCAAATCAGGCATCTTTCTAATTTTCAAATATTGGTTGTAAAATGGAGTGGTTATGACAGTTGCGTCGAATGCCTAGCTCATCTATTTGATTAAATTAGTTGATTGGGAATCAATGATAATGTGCAGTCAATAGTTTTCTCTTCTCATTATGCTTTCGATCAATGTATTCTTACAACATGGTGTCAATTGCAAGTTGGTGACTGTTGTGTGTTTCACTAGTCCCGATCGAAATCATGGCAAATTGTGGAAATTGATGACTATTGTGTGTTTCACTAGTCCCAATCGAAATCATGGCAAATTGTGGAAATTGATGACTATGATTTCATTGTTTCACTGTGTATCTATTATGGAGGCATCATGCATGTTTTATTTAATTGCATCATCAGTGATGAAGCTCAGGTTTTGTATTATGGTTTGATTGCAAAGTTTTATTGGATAATATAATGAAAAATGCATGAAATCAGGCAAGTGTTAGAAGTCTGTGCAATTTGAAAAAGGGACCTGTGTATATGTTTCATTTGGGTGATCATGAATTATGGACAGTGTTTGATATTTTATAGTGATATATGATGGATAGAGATGGAGCAGTGTTGACGTGTGTTTCTTTTGATTTTGTTTTAAATGAAAGGAAAGGAATTAGAGACCAAGTATTATTTTAACAAGATTGTTTAAATTCATAATGATTATGATTATGTTTACAGACTATGTTAATTGAAGTTTTGAGGAAATTGAATGTGGGACAATGAACATTTTTTATACACATTAATTGTTAAATTGGTATTGGTATCTTTTTGTATTGAATACAGAGTTATTTTTATGGATTACTTGATTTGTTTTATGAACAGTATTTGTTTTTTCCCTACCATTATCTCACTTTTTCTCACATTACAAGTCCCCTCTCCTTCCCATATTCACTATCCACTCATTGTTCTTAAAATCAATTTATATTTAAGTTAAACTTTGTATTATAACAGTTAAAGGATGGCACAAGGATGAGTTACAATGATATATTTTTTTGATTTACAATACAGTTGATTGTTTGATGATTTGTTGAGCAGTAATCATGATCTACTCCCCTTCATATTACCACTTTTCACTCAATACAATCCCTCACATATCCCAAAACCCTTATTCACCCCCTACTCATTGACAAGTATTAAATGATTTTTATGGATTGGATTGCATGAGTCTGATGTGTTGTTGAGCCAAGATTTGTTTCATATTTAAAGAGATGTCATGTATGGTTGTTGAAGAAACTAGTTTCTAATCAATAATGCATACATGATTGAGATTTTTCAGCAGAGGTAGCCATGGTCAAGGTAACAGAGGAAGAGGAAATTGGAACAGGGGCCCTATAAGGCCAAGATTTTCTATACATTTTGATGCAAACTCGCAAGAGTTGAGCCAACTATTCCAATCTTGATTTTTTAACTGGATTAGACAAGGAGTGGTCCAACCTAGGATAGAAAGGCCTCCCTTGCAAGCCCCACATGTCCCTGGTATCCCAGTTCCCCCTCATGTCTCATTACAACCTGAAGTCCCTGAAAACAACGGATGGAAAGAGATTGTCCATCCGATAGTCTCCCAACATCGTGGCTAGCCTAACGTGTCCCTACCTACTCTTCCACATGTTAATCAAATTGTCCAAGTTTACCCTTCCCACTCACCAGTACAGTCTTCCCATGCAAGCAAAAGGTTAAAAATCGAGGCCCACCATGCTCCTGACAAAGGAAAAGTTTTTGCTGTCCCCTCCTCTCCCTCAAGTGACTCTTCCAAATCTATGTCATCTCACATGCATTTGAGAGATGATTGCTCTCATGTTATCAATGATATTAGGCCTAAAGGCTCCACACAACCTAAGGCAAATTCAAAGAAATCAAAGGGTGACAACAACAACAAGGGGAAGATTGTCTCCCATAGTGGAAAATATGGGCTTTGAGTGTTTTTATTTATTAATTGTTGAGAACATTTGACTTCTGAAATTTTGGACAACACACTATTTTTTTGGATATATGGATATTATATTTTTGGATATGGTTTCAATTATCATTGATAAAAATTGTCAAATTATGAGAGTAATGATGGGAGCCACAAGGAGGGATGTGTTTGATTGATTAACTAGTTGTGTTATGCTTGTTAAGGAAACTAACGAGAGTCACAAGGGGTCCCACCTACTAGTTATTATTTATTAAAGACCCTTATTATTATTTTATTACTTTTCCCCCTTAACTAAAAATTTGGTTCAATTTTAGTTAACTTAACTAAAGAGGTATTTTAACTACTTTAGTTAATTCTGATTGATTAAAGGAAAAAAGAGGAGGAACAAGAGGAGAATAGAAGAAGAAGGCATACTAAGGTCTTCTCTTTGAGTTTTATTGAGACAATTCAGTTTCCATTCATTTGTTGATTCATTGAAATCCTAATTCTCTTTTATGATAGTGGGGTCCTATTGTAGACAACAAGATTTAGGGTTGAATTTCATCATTCAGACACTTGTTTTTCAGAGGTGTTGATCTATCTTTGATAGTATGTGTAGACTTGTCTGTTTTTGAATTAAATTTCATGATTAATAAAGACTATTGTGCAAAGTCGAGTGGGTGGAAATCTATGGAAAGTTGATCCAACTTTTAAATTTCATTTTTTTACCTTCTGTCAGAATTCCTTTTGTATGGTTTTCATCGAGGACATCTAAGTTTGACTTTGGTCCAAACTTCCTCAGGGAATTTTGTAAAGAGAATAAGTCTTTTGATAATTTGGAATGGAATAAATGATTTTTTTATGTCTCATCTGTGTTGATTATTGACTTGGTGTTTTTTACTTCTGTCTCTATATTTATTTATGCATTTGTTATATTCAGAAAATTACATAAATATTGAATTTTTTAGCAATCTTTCATTTATAAAAAAATCAGCCTAAGCACTTGTAATCAATACTTGTGGATTAGGAAACAATTTTTTATGGCTATTAACATAGGGTGATATTCCTGTCTATCTTGCTTTAGCCAAGTAAGATCTGAAAATGCTTGAGTAAGATCATTTCATATCTTTTCCTTAATAGTCACCAAGGTGACTTGTCCATAAAATAAGGGGTAAACCATAAGAATAGGGGGTCAAAAACCCTAATATTTCCCCCTTTTAACAAGGTAATATTAAACAATTCATTTAAAGTTTCACTTTTGCACAAATAAACCCTAATTTTACATAGATGTCTCCCCTTTAGGGGATGCTTTGTCGCTTGGAAGAAGTTGTTGGTGTTGGAGAAGCATGGGTAGCCCTCCAAAGGCTACATGCCAAACATCTAGACAATCACTTCATGGTGAATACCTTCTTCTCCTCAAAATTTCCATGTGTCAATGAGTGGCACCTCACCACCAAGCCCTAACCCCCCTAGGTCCATGCCTCTATGAGTGACGTTTTGCCTCTTCTAGGAAAAACATTTGGCATGTGGGGGATATGCTATGTCATCCAAGTCATCCTCGAGGCCTTCCAAATTTGATATTTCTCATCCAGCATGCGAGCCCTTGGAATCCAACCTGTGGGCTTGTAGCCCCATGAAATCCCAAGCTAGGATTGTTCTCCCAAAAATGTCCACCAACTAGGTCCCGCAAAGACAAAGAGCATTCCCTCCAAGGATCTCAATTCATAACATCATGATAAGTGAATCCAATCAATAAACGAGCCACCTTAGCATGTGCATCAAAGATCACTATATCAAACAATTAAATGCTCAAAGACACCATGCAACTTGTCCAGCTTGAATATGGGAGGGTTCCCTAGGTAAGGGAGAGTTTCCAAGTGATCCCTCTCTAAGCCATGTAAAGTGGATGAAGTGGTTGGGGTCAAGACTCAATGGGAATAGAGCTCATGACATACAAGGGGTCGTAGTGTCACATTCATAGGTGCCTTTGCAGAGGGTGTGTGGTACCTTCATCCGTGATTCACTTTCTCCAATCCCATTAATTTCCATTATTGTATTCTCTCATAATTTTAAGGAGAGTTTGAAGGTCACTACCCTAGCATGGTGACTAGACAATGGAAATGTCACCCACAAACACCTAGTGGAAATGAGAAGGTTGGATCGTGATGAGACCCCCTTTCTTTCATCCATGCAACTGAGATCCATTACCCTAGTTTGGTGACCAAATGATGGCAATGTCATACCACTAGATATTCATGGACATGATAGGTCGGTTCGTGAAGAGACCTCCCACCCTTCAAATACCCTTTTAATAATTATTTATTATATTGTGGGTCCTCTTTACTCAAATATAAGTGTTTTATTGCTTTCTTAGGTGATCCCTGGTTTTGGCACAGGGGAAGACCCAAGGTTCAATGCTACAATAGCGCACCAACAAAACCCTAACTACCCGCCCTTTCGGCAACACCTGCAAAGCAGATGAAGTCTCACCCGAGGTAGAGGCAGGGGTGGTTGCAGGACTCAGGTGTATGCAACCTTAGCTGGGACATAGATCTGTGATTATAACACTTAATAGAGAATTTAGCACCATTATTTCATCATTATCTATCCAATATCTACTCCGCAGAGAAAATAGAGCATCGCAACATTCACCTTGATCTAAGGTATATAAGCACTTAGAAAAGGAATTAGATCAGATCTAGCAGATTCAAGGACTAAGCAAGTTCAAAGATGTCAGATCTAGCATCCAGATTCATCATAAGCAAAAATCATAAATAGATCTATCTATCTATATCAAATCACTTAGCATATAACACATAAACACATCATAACATCGCACAGAGAAGAATAACACAGTATTTACATGGTTCACCCCCACCTGGGGATACGTCCACCAAATCTTCTTCTTTATTAGCTTCTTCAATGGATTACATGCACAGATCCTTAAAACCTTACTCTACATAGGACAAAAGATCTGTGCAACTTGCTAGATCCTTCTTCCTTGCATTACAACACAAATCCCTCCACAATCTCTTACAATGACTTGCACTTGGCTCTGCAAGTCTCACACAGTATGCATGAAGCCTTACACTTCTTGATCACATAGATCCCACTCTTAGCACTTAGCCAACTTACACAAAACTTGTACACAATTCAACTACTTCTTACATTGCCTAGCCTTCTATTTATACATACAAAATAGGCCTAAACATGGGTAAACCCATGGGCCGACATCCCATTCCTGTTACATATTCCCAAATCCCAAAAAGGACCCAAAAAGGGGCCGAGATCCCGCGATCTCTACTTCATCTTGTGCTCCATCTTCAACAGGCTGTCAAAGTCCCAAAATAGGTGAACCTGACCAAGAATCTCCCAGAACTTGGTCAAGGGCTAGCATGCCCCCAACACTCACCTGTGACTCGTCCCAAGTCACTCTGGTCTAACTAGTTCTGCTTCGAACACCTCGAGATTGACTCGAGTTGCTTCAACCTGCTTCTGTGCTATGGCCTCCTTTTTAGCAAACTTGTGGATGATTGCATCATTGATAGGTCCCTCTAGACGTTGTTTTGTTGTAGTGAGAACCTGCTCTAGCTCCGCTCCTTGGCCTTCTACCTCTGTCAACAACTAATAGGCCTTATCTTGCACAGGTTGGAGTTTATGAGTTATCTCCATAACTCTACTCTGGATAGTATGGATTTTTTGTTGTGCAGTGTGTTTCTCTTGGGAGCAATTCATTCTTTCCATAGATGACATGGACTTCAACTATGCCTATATCTTTTCATCTTGGTACTTCGCCTCTTGGAGCTGCGACTCTAGTACTCTTAATTATGGACTCTCAGCGAGTCGCTCATATGTCAGGGCACTGTGATCAGTGAGCTGATTACATTCCAGGGTAAGATCCTTGAGTCGTTCAACTGTGCTCCTGGTAGTTGCTTCTCTCTGGTCTCTTACATATTGAGGGGTCTTGGGTATCGTGCGTAGCTCCAAATATGATATGCTTTGTTGTAGTTGCTGGATCACTTCTTCAAGTTGCACTATTTTCTGTGGAACTCATTCTTCGGCCTTTACTTCTATGACTGTCACAAAGTAAAGTTCTCTATTGACCACTTCCTTGACTTCGAGTTTCTCTGCGAGAAATTGTTCCTTTTCTTGCTATAGCTGATCTTTTTCTTCATCAAACTTTTCTTGGAGAGCAAGTTTTTCCTATTCTACAGCGCTGCATTGATATACAAGGACTTCCTGTACTAATGCCAAAGCCTGGGTGGCTTGCTCTTTTTTATCATTGCACTCATCAAATATGAGCTTCGACTATATTAGCTAGGTGGTGGAGTTGAGCTAGCTCATCTCCCAATTCTGGCTCTACCGGCATAGTGGGGACTACGCAGCTAGATTGTAGGGCTTGTTGTAGCCCTCGAAGTTCAGTTTCGATTCGATCATACAACTCCTCTTATTTTTCTTCTTGTTTCTCTACTATTTCTAGTGAAGCATCATTCAAAGATGCTACAAAGAAGTCAAAGTCATCAAAGGTGAGGAGAGTCTACATATTAGTCATGGTGGCCTTCGATTTCTTCCAGGAGGAAGGTTTCGGAGGTGAACATTTCCTCTTCTTCATGGGATCAGCCTCATCACCTTGCTACTATTCAACCTCTTTGTCATTCAATTCTTCACCATCACCTCCTTTCTCTAGTGAGATGGAAGTCGTCTTCACGGATGCACTGTCTAAATCATGAACCTCTTCAGTTTTCTTTGTCTTGCTAGTCCCGGGTGTATCCTGTGCAGTTTCTGGGCTGTTAATGTCGAATATCTCCACAGGGTCTGCTGGAATGAGGAGGTTTTCTGACCAGTCCTTGGTGATCTCCTCCAAGTCCTCCTCCATTATATTATAGTAGGATTGGAGTTGTTGCTTGTGTTCATCAGCGCGTGCTGTGATGTAAATAAAATGTCGGTCTGTGCTAAATTTCATCAAGGGCCTGAACCGATGTAGAGTGTTCGGAGTGATGCAAGGCTCAGACTGGATGGTTTTCTCCAGCTATTTGTAATAGGTATGAAAAATAACATTGGACTACAACTGTTTATTCATATCGCTTGAGTACCACAGTGTACTGAACTTCGCAGCCAATGGTTCGAAAGGCTCAATGTCCTAGAAGGTCGCACCTTCCATCATTTCCCAAGCAATGAAAGTGATCAGGATCAATAGCCAGCTGAAATGAAATTTGTACCCTTGGTCCTAGGCTTCTCTATAGTCAAGTTCTAATTGGTTCACTAGGTACTTCACCCAGTTCATCTGAAGTCCTTCTGCACACTTACCTACGAGGTTGACTACAAAACCAGTGACTTGGGTTGGTCATGTTTTTCGTACTAGAGTCCCTGCAATCAATTGACATGTGAGGTGCACTATGCCACTCTGGATAGAAGCTACCTTGTATCCTCGCATGCCCTTCTCGACATTG
>ML858556.1:8639-26163 GCA_009831015.1 Picea engelmannii
CAATGTTGCCTTCCCTACATCATCAAGCCCTTCAGGGATGAGGTATTATGTGACATTTCTCCTCTTGATGTTTCTGATGTATCATTAGGCCAACCATACTTGTGGAAGTTACATGTTGTGTATGAGTCCAGGCCTCGTGTTGTTATTATTACTTTGGGAAATAAGTTGTACAGGATACCAGAAATAACACCCCCTACAACCATCTCTTTGGTTTCTGCAAAATAATGCAGTAAGCTCATTGCAAAAACCAGGAAATTTATTTTCCTGATGATCCCCCCTCAGGGAAAGAAGAGGACTATGGCCACAATCTCCGTCCAGGGCCCCTCTGCATGAAAACAACATATGGATAAGTTCGTGGAGGAGTACGAGGACATCTTCACCTCCCCCGCAATGGTGCCTCTAGAATGTCAAGAAAGCACCCCATTGATCTGACCCCAGGTGCACCGCTGCCCAATGGACCAATCTATCGACACTCTGTTATGGAGAATGACGAAATCAAGAGGCAGATTCAAGAGCTATTACAAAAAGTTCACATCTGACTGAGTTCATTTCCCTATGGGAGCCTGATTGTGCTGGTGCAGAAGAAGGATGGGACTTGGAGACTCTGCATTGACTATCAAGCACTGAACAAGATCACTATCTGGAATATGTACATGATCCCACAGATTGATGACCTTCTAGACCAACTCAAGGGGGCGAAATATTTCAGCAATATTGACTTGAAGTATGGGTATCACCAGGTACCAATCGAACCCTCTGATGTGTGGAAGACTACCTTGAAATTCAAGGAGGGCCTTTTCAAATGGTTGGTCATGCCTTTCAAGTTGACGAATTCCCCTACAACCTTCATGAGACTAATGGATGACATTTTGCGACCATTCACCAACTCATTTGTAGTGGTGTACTGGGATGACATTCTGATCTTCAGCTAGACTTGGGAAGAGCACCTCCACCACATCCGACAAGTCCTTCAAACACTGTGGCATAACAAGTTGTGTGCCAATTTGGAGAAGTGCACTTTTGGCATTACCCAGGTTCAGTATATGGGATACATTATTGATGAGCGAGGGGTGCATGTGGATCCAGACAAGATCCAAGTCATTTAGGATTGGCCAGCCCCAACCACCCTAAAAGAGCTTCGCAACTTTTTGGGTCTTGCCAATTTCTACCACTGGTTTGTGTTGGGATTCTCTCATATCACTTGGCCCTTGAGTCAAGTCACCAAGGGAGGAGCGAAAGAAAAATTCTTTTGGTCTGAATCTCAACAGAAAGCATTCAATGATTTGAAGCATCGTCTCTACTTTTCACCAGTTCTCACATTACTAGACTTGCAACATCCCTTTTAGATCGAGACATATGCCTTTGACTATGCTATTGGGGAAGTCCTTACTCAACAGGGTCATCCAGTGGATATCACAGTGAGACACTTTCCGATACAGTCCGAAAGTATCCCACTTATGAGAAAGAGATGTATTCCATTGTGCAGGCTTGCCGACAATGGAAGAAATACATTTTAAGAAAGGAAACGGTCATCCACATAGACCACCGAACCTTGCAGTTCATACAGACAGAAGGGAAGTTGCATAATGATCGCCATCAGAAGTGGTACAAATACCTGCAACAGTTTCATTTGAACATTAAGTACAAGAAAAGAAGCACCAATAATGTTGTTGACTACCTCGGCCGACCCCCTATCATGGCGGTAACCACAGTGCTCAACTCTTGTGGGCACAAGAATTCCGATTGGTCGCTTCTCTACAAAAGTGAACCAGGATTCGGCCACACATAAAATACTCTCTTGTAGGGTAATCAAGTTCCTAATTTTCACCTCTAGGATGCCCTGCTATTTCACCTGGGACATCTTTGTGTTCCTTCAAGTGAGCATGCCAAGATGATTTGGGAGGCGCACTATAGTTGGGTCGTTGGGCATTTCGGGGTCGAGAAAACCGTGGCATTACTGCAAAAGTATTTCTATTGGTTGAACCTTCGATAGGATGTCTGGAGGTACATTAGGTCCTGCACTTCTTGCACCATTCCCAAACCAACCATCAAAAATCAAGGCCTCTATACTACGTTTCCCAACCCTATTCGACCTTGGGAATCCATCTCCATGGATTACATGTTGGGCCTTCCTTCTACTAAGCATGGAAATGACTGTGTTTTTGTGGCCGTTGACAGATTCTCGAAGATGTTCATTATGATGGCCTGGAAGAAGAATATCACAGTAGAAGACACTGCTAAACTCTTCTTTGAGAGAGTGTGGGTACACTTTGGGATCCCACAGTCTATCATCTTAGATCAGGACAGCAAGTTCCTCAGTACATTTTGGTCCAACCTCTGGTCGATGCTGGACACCAAGCTCACCAAGTCCACAGCTTTCCATCCACAAATGGATGGCCAGAAAGAGGTCGTCAACTAGATGATTGTACACATTCTGTGCATGTACAACTCAAAGCATCCATGCACATCAGATGAGAGCCTCCCCTATGTACAACACATCTACAATCAAACTCTCCATATCTCAACTAGCCACAGCCCCTTTCAGGTGGCCTTGGGATTGCAGCCACTATGTCCCATTGACATAGCCATGCCATTTGCAGCTACTCAGGTAGATTCAACCCATGTCCAATCTGAGGCTAACAAGGCAAACAACTTCATTGAGCACATTCAACACATCCACCAACAGGTTCATGACATCTTGGACAGAGCCAATGCTAAGTACAAGCAACGACATGGTCAACATCGGGTGCCACACAACTTCCAGGTGGGAAACAAACTTTGGCTACATTTGCAAAAGGAGCGCCTTGTTGGACCCTACTGAGGGATTCTCTTGCTCCGATATGGGCCATGCACCATCACCAAGTTTGTAGGGGACAATGCCTTTGAGCTCAGTATTCCACCATTCCTTGGTTTTCACCCAGTGTTCAATGTGGACCGCCTTTGGCCCTACTTTCCACCTCTACTGGACGCATTCGACATGGAATAACAACTCACACCAATAGAGTTAAATCTAGATTGCATGGAACAAGACAAAACTGATCGGATTATGGGCACACAGATCAAGAACACACTTCAATAGAGGATCCAGCTATATCGAGTTGTCAAAGCAGGCCAACTCCTTCACCAGGGCAAGTCGCTCACCATGGACCAAAATTAGCAGAAGTTTCCTCATCTCATGGAGGAACTCAATGCAATGGGCACCATTGCTTCCTAAGGGGGGAGGAATGATCCAGGTGGATATTGGTGGCCACCTGACTATTCCACTTGGACCCACACCATTGTTTGTTTCATTTTTTCAGTTTCCTTAATTGTAGCACAATTTACTATTTTTAGCAATTTTTCGAGTCCTAAACTTCCAAAGTTGTTTTGAGGCCCTAAACGACGTTTTTTGGGCATGAATTCTTTGATGAATATGACTCCATTCCGTGCTCAATATTCGTTGTTAGCAGTGTATTCCTCGGATAGATCTTTCTAACAATGTATCATGTGCATCAAATGGAGATAGTATGCCAAAGTTACGACCCCTAGAAATTGATGTACCAATTTACCCCAACGGGGCCCATATTCTGGCGTTTCATCTCCTAGGGTTAGTTTTTTGGATGTTTAGGGTTTTTCATTGTTTCTCAATAATATATAGGCCTTCAAGCCTCATTGTAACATAGATTTCATAGTCCAATAGCTGCCACATCGCTTCTCAGAGATAAGCTTCTAGCGCCTGAGCTATTTTATTTCCATTTTGTCTGTATGCATATTTCAATCATTTGTTGTTAATGAAATGAATTTTTACTTCCTCTGCATCTCTGCGTTTATGTGTATTTATGTATTTCATTGTGTTCCTGCATAAATCTGGATCAATGGTATCAAAGCAGTCTTCTCTTTCTCGATCCTTCTTTGCATGTCCCCAACGAGATCGGGGTATAAGGAGTTAGGGCTCGATATGGTTGAACAGTTGCAAGATTATCCTCGCAAACCCCGACGGTCACCCATGGGAGAAGAAAATAAATATGAGGGAGCAGGATATCTATTCAAATTATTTCTCGAGGAGGCCCTCAAGAAACAGAGGAACATGATGATGGACAACTTTTCCCAGATCCTTCAACGAATACCCACTGGCAGCGCATCTACATCCAAAAACCACTCTGGAGGCACCACTCCTTTTAAAGTACAAGTAAATTTTGACATTCCCATATTTGAGGGCCAAATATATGCAGATGGCGTTGATAGATGGTTGAATCTTCTAGAAGGATATTTCTCTGTTCATGACTTTTCTGACTGAGAAGGGATCATTTTTTCACTCCTTAAAGCCACCCCCCATGTCAAGGAATGGTGGGAAACTTACTGGGATCAACAGAGCGAGGGGGAACCCTCTCTGTTCTCGGTCGCACCGACTTGGAATTATTTCTGAGATGCCATCAAGGAACAATATTATCCCGTGGGGAGATATTAGGACAAATACATACAACGGAATGCCTTGCGGAAGCAAAGGGGCCAATATGTGCATGAGCTGACGAATCTGTTCCATACCCTATGCACAAAGTTGGGTATCAAATATTCGGAGAAAAATTTGGTGTTAAAGTACCGCAGTTGTCTTCACAGATACATTATAAAGGAAATGGATTTCCTCAACATCTCCTCACTTGGTGTAGCATACTGGTATGCTCCCAAGATTGACCAGAAGTTCAAACAGAAGAAATGAGACTTTAGGTTTGTGAATCAGAGGCAAGGGAACGGTACCCCCAAACTACCGAAAAAAGGACCAAGCCAAGGCAGGGAAGCCCAGGACAACCGGCCAAAGCCACAAGAAAAGAACAACATCATGAAGCCAAAAAAGGACACGGGGAAGTGGTGTGAGTTCCATAAGAGCTCCACTCACAACACAAGTGAGTGTCGGGACAAGTAGTCATTGGTAGCCGAGTTGAAGGCTTCTGAATCGAATGCAGGCTCCAACTCTAAATCATAACCCAGCAATGGAAATGACAGGGGGAAGAATATTATCGATGCAAAGCCCAACGCCACCATTGCGACCACGAAGATCCAGGATAAGGAAACAAAATATGCAGAGGAGGCAGATCGCCTCTTCCATTCCCAGATGTGGGTAAAGGGTTCCCCTTTGTAGTTCATTGTCGACAACAAGAGCCATATGAACCTCATCTCAGTAGAGGTCATGAAACGACTAGGCTTGCCGACCACAACACACCCACAACCATACACCATCGGGTGGCTGCACCAAGGACCAGACCTCCGCGTAAGCCAGCAATGTCACCTTCCCTACAACATCAAGCCCTTCATGGATGAGGTATTATGTGACATTGCTCCTCTTGATGTTTCTGATGTATTATTAGGCCAACCATACTTGTGGAAGCGACATGTTGTGTATGAGTCCAGGCCTCGTGCTGTTATTATTACTTTAGGAAATAAGTTGTACAGGATACCAGAAATAGCACCGCCTACAACCATCTCTTTGGTTACTACAAAACAATGCAATAAGCTCATTGCCAAAACCAGGAAATATGTTTTCCTGATGATCCGCCCTCAAGGAAGAAAGAAGACTATGGCCACGACTGCATGATAGGGCCCCTTTACACAACAACAATAGATGGATAAGGTCATGGAGGAGTACGATGACATCTTCACCTCCCCTACAGGGGTGCCTCTACACTGTTAGGTCAAGCACCCCATCGATATGACCCCAGGTGCACCACTGCCAAATGGAGCAATCTATCGGCACTCTGTTCTAGAGAATGACAAAATCAAAAGGAAGATTCAAGATGTATTGCAGAAAGGTCACATCCAGCCAATTTCATCTCCCTGTGGGAGCTCGATCGTGCTGGTGTAGAGGAAGGATGGGACTTGGAGACTCTGCATTGACTATCGGGCACTGAACAAGATCATTGTCCGGAATAGGTACCTGATCCCACAAATTGATGACCTTCTGGCCCAACTCAAGGGGGAAAAATATTTCAGCAATATCAACTTGAAGTATGGTTATCACCAGGTACTAATCGAACCCTCTGATGTGTGGAAGACTGCCTTCAAATCCAAGGAGGGCCTTTTCGAATGGCTGGTCATGCCTTTTGAGTTGACGAATTACCCTGCAACCTTCATGAGACTAATGGATGACATCTTGCGACCATTCACCAACTCATTTGTAGTGGTGTACTTGGATTACATTTTGATCTTCAGCCAGACTTGGGAAGAGCACCTCCACCACATCCGACAAGTCCACCAAACACTGCGGCAACACAGGTTGTGTGCCAATTTGGAGAAGTTCACTTTTGGCATGACCCAGGTTCAGTATCTGGGATACATTATTGATGAGAGGGGGGTGCATGTGGATCCATCAAAGATCCAAGTCATTTGGGATTGGCCAGCCCCAACCACCCTAACAGAGCTCCGCAACTTTTTGGGTCTTGCCAATTTCTACCACAGGTTTGTGTTGGGATTCTCTCATATCACTTGGCCCTTGAGTCAAGTCACCAAGGGAGGAGTGAAAGTAAAATTCTTTTGGTATGAATATCAACATAAGGCATTCGACGATTTGAAGCATCGTCTCTAATCTACATCAGTGCTCACATTACCAGACTTGCAACATCCCTTTGAGATTGAGACAAATGCCTATGACTATGCTATTGGGGTAGTCCTTACTCAATAGGGTCATCCGGTGGCATATCATAGTGAGACACTTTCCAATATAGTCTGAAAGTATCCCACTTATGACAAAGAGATGTATTCCATTATACAGGCTTTCCGACAATGGAAGCATTACATTTTGGGAAAGGAAACAGTGATCCACATAGACCACCGACCCTTGCAGTTCATATAGACACTGGGGAAGTTGCAGAACGATCGCCATCAGAACTGGTCCACATACCTGCAATAGTTTCACATGAACATTAAGTACAAGAAAGGAAGCACCAATAATGTTGCAGACTGCCTCAGCTGACCCCCTATCATGGCGCTAACCACAGTGCTCAACTCTTGTGGGCACGAGACTTCCGATCGGCCGCTTCTCTACAAAAGTGATCTAGGATTTGGCCACACATACAATACTCTCTTGGAGGGTAATCAAGTTCCTAATTTTAACCTCCAGGATGCCCTACTATTTCACCTGGGACATATTTGTGTTCCTTCAAGCGAGCATGCCAAGATGATATGGGAGGCGCACTATAGTCGGGTCGTTGGGCATTTAGGGGTCGAGAAAACCATGGCAGTACTACAAAAGTATTTCTATTGGCCAAATCTTTAAAGATGTCGGGAAGTACATTAGGTCCTGCACTTCTTGCGTCATTGCCAAATCGACCATCAAGCAGCAAGGCCTCTATACTTCGTTTCCCATCCCTAGTCGACCTTGGGAATCCATCTCCATGGATTACATGTTGGGCCTTAATTATACTAAGCATGGCAATGACTGGGTTTTTGTGGTCATTGACAGATTCTCGAAGATGTCCATTATGATGGCTTGGAAGAAGAATATCACAGCAGAAGACATTGCTAAACTCTTCTTTGAGCGAGTGTGGGTACACTTTGGGATCCCACAGTCTATCATCTCAAATCAAGACAGCAGGTTCCTCAGTACATTTTGGTCCATCCTCTCGTCAATGATGGACACCAAGCTCACAAATTCCACATCTTTCCATCCGCAAACTAATGGCCAGATAGAGGTTGTCAACCAGACGATTGTACACATTTTGCACATGTACAAATCAAAGCATCCATGCACATAAGATGAGAGCCTCGCCTATGTACAACACAGCTACAACCATCCTCTCCATAGCTCAACCATCCACAACCCCTTTCAGGTGGGCTTGGGATTCCAGCCACTATGTCCCATTGATGTAGCCATGCCATTTGTAGCTACTCAGGAAGATTCAACCCATGTCCAGTCTGAGGCTGACAAGTCAAGCAAATTCATTGGGCACATTCAACACATCTGCCAACAGGTTCATGACATCTTGGAAAGAGCCAACGCTAAGTAAAAGAAATGACATGATCAACATCGGGTGCCACACAACTTAAGGCTGGGTTGCAAAGTTTGGCTACATTTCTGAAAGGAGCACCTTGTTGGACCCTACCGCAAGATTTGTCGGCTCCAATATGGGCCATACACCATCACCAAGGATGTAGGGGACAATGCCTTTGAGCTCAGTATTCCACCATTCCTTGGTCTTCACCTAGTGTTCAATGTGGACCACCTTTGGCCCTACTTTCCACCTCTACTAGACACATCCTACATAGACTAACAACTCACACCAACAGAGTTAAACCCAAATTGCATGGAACAAGACACAACTGATAAGATTATGGACACACAGATCAAGAACACCCGCCAACAAAGGATCCAGCTATATCGAGTTGTCAGAGCAAGCCAACTCCTTCACCAGTGCAAGTGGCTCACCAGGGACCAAGTTCAACATAAGTTTCCTCATCTCATGGAGGAACTCAACACAATGGGGACCATTGCTTCCTAAGGGGGGAGGAATGATCCAGGTGGATATTGGTGGCCACCCAACTATTCCACTTTGACCCACACCATTGTTTCTTTCAGTTTTTCAGTTTCCTTAATTGTAGCACAATTTACTATTTTTAGTAGTTTTTCAGATCCTGAACTTCTGAAGCTGTTTTGAGGCCCTAAACGACGTTTTTTAGGCATGAATGCTCCAATGAATATTAGTCTATTCCCTCCTCAATATTCATTTTCAATAGTGTAGTCCTTGGATAGATATTTCTAACGATGTATCATGTGCATCAAATGGAGATAGTATGCCAAAGTTACGACCCCAGGAAATTGATGTACCAATTTACCCCAACGGGGCCCATATTCTGGCATTTCATCTCCTAGGGTTAGGTTTTTGGATGTTTAGGGTTTTTCATTTTTTCTCAATAATATATAGGCCTTTGAGCCTCATTATAACACAGATTTCATAGGCCAATAGCCCCCACGTCTCTTCTTAGAGATAAGCTACCAGTGTCCGAGCTATTTTATTTCGATTGTGTCTGTAAGCATATTTCAGTCATTTTTTGTTAATGAAATGAATGTTTACTTCCATTGCATCTCTGTGTTTATGTGTATTTCTGTATTTCATTGTGTTCCTGCATAAATCCGAATCAGTGGTATCAGAGCAGTCTTCTCTTTCTTGTTCCTTCTTTGCATGTCCCCAATGAGATCGAGGTATAAGGAGTTAGGGCTCGATCCGGTTGAACAGTTGCAAGATCATCCTCGCAAACCTTGACGGTCGCCCATGGTGGAAGAAAATAAATATGAGTGAGCAAGAGATCCTATCAAATTATTGCTCGAGGAGGCCCTCGAGAAACAAAGGAACGCGATGATGGACAACTTTTCCAAGATCCTTCAACAGTTTCCCACTGGTAGCACATCTACATCCAGCAGCCACTCTGAAGGTGCCACTCCTTTTAAAGTACAAGTAAACTTTGACATTCCCATATTTGATGGCCAAATAGATGCATATGGCGTTGATAGATGGTTGAATCTGCTAGAAGGATATTTCTCGGTTCATAACTTTTCCGACCAAGAAAGGATCATTTTTTCACTCCTTAAAGTTTCCCCCCATGTCAAGGACTGGTGGGAAACCTACTAGGATCAACAGAGCGAGGGGGAACCATGTCTGTTGTCGATTTCACCCACTTGGAATTCTTTCTGAGACACCATCAAGGAACAATATTATCCTGTGGGGAGCTATGAGGACAAATACATAGAACAGACTACGCCATGGCAACAAAGGGACCAAGATGTGCATGAGCTGACGAATATGTTCCATACCCTATGCCCAAGTTGGGTATCAAATATTCGGAGAAACATTTGGTGTTAAAGTACCGCATTTGTCTTCACAGATACATTCAGGAGGAAATGGATTTCCTCAACATCTCCTCACTTGGTGCGGCATACAGGTATGCTGCCAAGATTGAGCAGAAGTTCAAATAGAAGAAGCGAGACTTTGGGTCTACGAATCAGAGGCAAGGGAAAAGTACCCCCAAACCACCGAACAAAGGACCAAGCCAAGGCGGGGCAGCCCAGGACAACCCGCCAAAGCCGCAAGAAAATAACAACATCAAGAAGCCAAAAAAGGACACCGGAAAGTGGTGTGAGTTCCATAAGAGCTCCACTCAAAACACAAGTGAGTGTTAGGCCAAGTAGTCATTGGTAGCCAAGTTGAAGGCTTCTGAATCGGATGCAGGCTCTGACTCTGAATCATAACCCGGCAATGGGAATGACAGGGGGAATCATATTATCGATGCGGAGCCCAACGCCACCATTGCAACCACGAAGATCCAGAATAAGGAACCAGAAGATGCAGAGGAGGAAGAGTGCCTCTTCCATTCCCATATGTGGGTAAAGGGTTCACCATTGTAGTTCATTGTCGACAGAGGGAGCCAGAAGAACCTCATCTTAGTAGAGGTCCTGAAATGGCTGGGCTTTCCAATCACAACACACCCACAACCATACACCATCGGGTGGCTGCACCAAGGACGAGACCTTCGTGTAAGCCAACAATGTCACCTTCCCTACAACATCAAGCCCTTCATGGATGAGGTATTATGTGACATTGCTCCTCTTGATGTTTCTAATGTATTATTAGGCCAACCATACTTGTGGAAGCGACATGTTGTGTATGAGTCCAGGCCTCATGCTGTTACTATTACTTTGGGAAATAAGTTGTACATGATACCAGAAATAGCACCGCCTACAACCATCTCTTTGGTTTCTGCAAAATAATGTAGTAAGCTCATTTCCAAAACCAGGAAATTTGTTTTCCTTGTGATCCGCCCTCAAGGAAAGAAGAAGACTGCAGCCACGACCTCCAGACAGGGCCCCTCTGCACGACAGAAATAGATGAATAAGGTCGTGGAGGAGTACGAGGACATCTTCACCTCCCTCACAGGGGTGCCTCTACACTATTAGGTCAAGCACCCCATCAATCTAACCCCAAGTGCACTGCTTCCCAATGGACCAATCAATCGGCACTATGTTCTGGAGAATGACGAAATCAAGAGGTAGATTCAAGAGCTATTGCAGAAAGGTCACATCCAGCCGAGTTCATCATCCTATGGGAGCCCGATCGTGCTGGTGCAGAAAAAGGATGGGACTTGGACACTTTGCATTGACTATTGGGCACTGAACAAGAGCACTGTCCGTAATAGGTACTTGATCCCATAAATTGATGACCTTCTGGACCAACTCAAGGGGGTGAAATATTTCATCAAGATTGACTTGAGGTATGGGTATCACCAGGTACCAATCGAACCCTCGGATGTGTGGAATACTACCTTCAAATCCAAGGAGGGCCTTTTTGAATCGTTGGTCATGCCTTTCAGGTTGACGAATTCCCCTGCAACCTTCATGATACTAATGGACGACATCTTGTGACCATTCACCAACTCATTTGTAGTGGTGTACTTGGATGACATTCTGATCTTCAGCTAGACTTGGGAAGAGCACTTCCACCACATCTGAAAAGTCCTCCAAACACTGTGGCAACACAGGTTGTGTGCCAATTTGGAGAAGTGCACTTTTGGCATGACCCAGGTTCAATATCTAGGATACATTATTGATGAGAGGGGGGTTCATGTGGATCCAGCCAAGACCCAATTCATTCAGGATTGGCTAGCACCAACCACCCTAATAGAGCTCCGTAGCTTTTTGGGTCTTGCCAATTTCTACCACAGGTTTTTGTTGGGATTCTCTCATATCACTTGGCCCTTGAGTCAAGTCACCAAGGGAGGAGCGAAAGAAAAATTCTTTTGGTGTGAATCTCAACAGAAGGCGTTCGACGATTTGAAGCATCATCTCTGCTCTGCACCAGTGCTCGCATTACCAAACTTGCAACAACCCTTTGAGATCGAGACAGATGCCTCTAACTATGTTATTTGGGCAGTCCTTACTCAACAGGGTCATCCAGTGGCATATCACAGTGAGACACTTTCTGATACAGTCCGAAAGTATCCCACTTATGACAAAGAGATGTATTCAATTGTGCAGGGTTTTCGACAATGGAAGCATTACATTTTGGGAAAGGAAACGGTCATCCACACAGACCACTGACCCTTGCAGTTCATACAGACATAAGGGAAGTTGCAGAATGATCGCTATCATAAGTGGTCCACATACCTACAATACTTTCATTTGAACATTAAGTACAAGAAAGGAAGCACCAATAATGTTGCAGACTACCTCTGCCGACCCCCTATCATGGTGCTAACCATAGTGCTCAACTCTTGTGGGCACGAGACTTCCGATTGATTGCTTCTCTACAAAAGTGATTCAAGATTCATCCACACATACAATACGCTCTTGGAGGGTAATCAAGTTCCTAATTTTCACCTCCAAGATTCCTTGCTATTTCACCCAAGACATCTTTTTGTTCCTTCAAGCGAGCCTGCCAAGATGATTTGGGAGAAGCACTATAGTCGGGTCGCTGGGCATTTCAGCGTCAAGAAAATCGTGGCAGTACTGCAAAAGTATTTCTATTGGCCGAACCTTCCATGCACATCAGATGAGAGCCTCCCCTATGTACAACACAGCTACAACCGATCTCTCCATAGCTCAACCAGCCACAGCCCCTTTCAGGTGGGCTTGGGATTCCGGCCACTATGTCCCATTGACGTAGCCATTCCATTTGTGGCTACTCAGGAAGATTCAACCCATGTCTAGTCTGAGGCTGACAAGGAAAACAACTTCATTGAGCACATTCAACACATCCACCAACAGGTTCATGACATTTTTTACACAGCCAATGCTAAGTACAAGCAGCGACATGATCAAAATCGGGTGCCACACAACTTCTAGGTGGGCGACAAAGTTTGGCTACATTTGCAAAAGGAGCGCCTCGCTGGACGCTACCGCAAGATTTACCCTCTCTGATATGAGCCATACACCATCACCAAGGTTGTAGGGGACAATGCCTTTGAGCTCAGTATTCCACCATTCCTTTGTCTACACCCAGTGTTCAATGTGGACCACATTTGGCCCTACTTTCCACCTCTACTGGACACATCCAACATGGAAGAACAACTCACACCAACAGAGTTAAACCCAGATTGCATGGAACAAGCCACAAATGATTGGATTATAGACACACATATCAAGAACACTCGCCAACAGAGGATCCAGCTATATCGATTTGTCAAAGCAGGCCAACTCCTTCACCAGGGCAAGTGGCTCACCAGGGACCAAGTTTAGCAGAAGTTTCCTCATCTCATGGAGGAACTCAACGCAATGGGGACCATTTATTCCTAAGGGGGGAGGAATGATCCAGGTGGATATTGGTGGCCACCCACCTATTATACTTGGACCCACACCATTGTTTCTTTCAGTTTCCTTAATTATAGCACAATTTACTATTTTTAGCAGTTTTTTGGACCCTGAACTTCCGAAGCCATTTTGAGGCCATAAATGACGTTTTTTGGGAATGACTACTTTGAGGAATATGAATCCATTCTAGTCTTGATATATGTTATTAGAAGTGTAGTCATCGGATAGATCTTTCTAACTATGTATCATGTATGTCAAATGGAGATAGTATTCCAAACGTACGACCCCGGGAAATTCATGTACCAATTTACCCCAACGAGGCCCATATTCTGGTGTTTCATCTCCTAGGGTAAGGTTTTTGGATGTTTAGGTTTTTTCATTATTTCTCAATAATATATAGGCCTTCGAGCCTCATTGTAACAAAGATTTCATAGGCCAGTAGCTGCCACATCTCTTGTCAGAGATAAGCTACCAATGCGCGAGCTATTTTATTTCCATTCTGTCTGTAAGCATATTTCAGTCATTTGTTGTTAATGAAATGAATTTTTACTTCCGCTGCATCTCTGCATTTATGTGTATTTTTGTATTTCATTATGTTCCTGCATAAATCTGGATCAGTGGTATTAGAGCAGTCTTCTCTTTCTCGATTCTTCTTTGCATGTCCCCAACGAGATCGAGGTATAAGGAGTTAGGGCTTGATCTGGTTGAACAGTTGCAAGATTAGCCTCGCAAACCCCGACAGCCGCCCATGGGGGAAGAAAAGAAAGATGAGAGATCAAGAGATACTATCAAATTATTACTCGAGGAGGCCCTGGAGAAACAAAGGAACGCGATGATGGACAACTTTTCCAATATCCTTCAACGGTTGCCCACTGGAAGCACATCTACATCCAGCAGCCACTTTGAAGGTCCCACTCCTTTTAAAGTACAAGTAAAGTTTGACATTCCCATATTTGAGGGCCAAATAGATGCAGATGGCGTTGATAGATGGTTGAATCTACTAGAAGGATATTTCTCGGTGCATGACTTTTTCGACCGAGAAAGGATCATTTTTGCACTCCTTAAAGTTGCCCCCTATGTCAAGGACTGGTGGGAAACCTACTAGGATTAAGAAAGCGAAGGGGAACTCTCTCTCTTCTCGGTCACACCCACTTGGAATTATTTCTTAGACGCCATCAAGGAACAATATTATCCCATGGGGAGCTATGAGGAAAAATACTAACTGTTCTTCAAGTGGAGAAGTGTCTGGTAGTAATTGTACTGCCGATTTTAGAGATGGTATCTGACATTCAATGGGCAATACTGCCTCCATCTCGTAAAAAAGTTGAAAAGGTGAGAAACTGGTTGCAGTCTTAACCGAAGTTCGGTAAGCCCATAATGCCAAATATAACATCAAATGCCAATTTGACTTGGCTGAGTTGATAGTTTGTTGTAGAATAGTCTTAATAGTTTTGTTTACAGCTTCCACCTGCCCATTTGCTTGGGGATAGTAGGGTGATGAATGTTCTTGTCGTAGCCCAAGCTTTGATGTTAACTCGGTCATCATCTGGTTCTGAAAGTGACTACCATGATCAGTGACAATCTCCCTTGGGACGCCGAACCTTGCTATTATCTTATTGAATAAAAAGAGATTTGCAGTCTCTCCATCATCTTTAAACGTTGGCATAGCTTCAACCCAATTTGTGAAGTAGTCTACAGCTACGACGATATAGAAGTTCCCCCTTGCTGAAGGAGGGTAGCATGTAGTGTAATCAATCCCCCACTTGGTGAAGGGACCAACTATGATGACAAGAAACATGGGAGCGGGATGTGCCCTCATCTTCCGAGAGAAGATTTGGCACAGATGGCACTTCTTGACTGATTCGATACAATCCTTGATAAGTGTCGGCCATAAGTAACCTGCTCGTAGAATATTTTGGGTTTTTGCCAACCTAGACAAATGACCACCACAAGCTCTGGTATGGAAATCGTTAAGCACGATAACCACTTCTTCATGAGTGAGACATCAACGTAGGGTGCAGTCTACACCTCTCCAATACAATGTATCATCGAGTATGAGATAATTCTTAGCCTAATGGACTATACGTCGATGCTCATCACGAGAAGAAGAGGTGGGGCACTTCAAAGTCTGGAGATAAATAAGTATATCTCTGTACCAGGGATCCGAAGATGTGATCAAAAACATATCTCCCCGGATAGGCGATTCTTCAGGCACAACGTCACCTGACTCAACCGAAATTTCTAAAATACGTTCTGCGAAGACCAGTGACTTTTTGGAATTTGCTGAAACGAAGTCTAAGTCAAACTCCTGGAGGATGACTATCCATCTACTGATTTTTCCACCTATTACCCATCGTGTCAACATGTACTGGAATGGATTCATGACAACAATGATGGTGGTCTTGAGAAACATAACATAATGACGGAATTGTTGAACAACATGTACTACTGCCAACGCAAGTTTTTCAGTATGAGAATAACTGAGTTCTGATCCTACGAGGCCTGAACTTCGGTAATAGATGACATATTCTCAGAACAAGTCATCTTCCTAAACTAATACCATGCCAATGGTTTATTCTACTGTAGCCATATATAATAGGAAATCCTTGTTATAGTTAGGTGGTCGGAGCAGAGGGGCATTTGTGAGTTCATGTTTCAATGTGGCAAAAGAGCGTTGAGCGACATCATCCCAACAAAAGGGAAAGTCTTTTTAAGTAAGCGCATAAATCCCTTGGTGATCTCGGCGTAGTTAGCGATAAAGCATCTTAGAAAATTCGCCTTGCCCTGTAAACTTTGAAGTTGAAGGATTCTGCATGGGGGGGGAAACTGAATTATTACCTCAACCTTGAGAGGATTGACCATGATCCCTGTTGTTGACACTATGAAACCTAACAATCATCCTGACGTTACACAAAAGTTGCGCTTGTTTGGATTCAGGTGAATCCGAAAGTAGCGACAATGTTGGAAGATAAGTCGGAGGTGTGTGGGATGATCTGTTCTCTTGCGAGATCGAGATGCTAAATCATCTAAGTAAGACTTGACTATATGCTTGAGGTCATGGAAAGAAAAAGATATGGCCCGTTGAAAGGTGGCTCCATCATTTTTGAGACCAAAAGGCATCTTACGATACGCGAATGTACCCCATGGACAGATGAATGTTGTTTTGTGTTGGTCTTCGGGTTTTATTTGTATTTGATTATATCCCAAAAAATCGTCCATGAAAGAAAGGGCTTCGCAACCTGCACATTCATCAATGATCTGGTCGATGAATGGTGTGGGAAAATTATCTTTGGGACATGCCTTGTTCAAATCATGGAAGTCGGTACATACACGAATTGTGCTTTGTTTTTTATTGACCGGCATGGGGTTTGACACCCATTGGGTCAAATGGATAAGATAGATAAACCCAGCTTTTAGAAATTTCTCAACCTCAACCTTAATGGTTGCTGCTTTCTTAGGATTAACTGGACGAAGCTTCTGCCGAACCGGCTTGGCATCAGGATACGTTGTGATTTCATGTTCAACTATTTTTGGATCGATGCCTAGAATTTCCTCGTAAGACCAGGCGAAAACGTCACGGAATTCTTTAAAAAGATCTGTGTAGATTTGAATCTCTTCGGGGGAGTAGTCATCTCCGATGAAGACATTCTCCACAATGCCAGGGTTTCGGGAGATATTGATCGGTAAGGTTTCAGCGATAGTTACCATATTACCCTCAGCATAAACCTCATGTGTAGCTAAGGGATTAATAGGACAAGACCGATCTCCCGTCATATTCACAGTAAATTCTCCCACTTCAATTTGGTTTAACTCTGGGAGGAAGTATGAACCATGATGAAGATCTTCCCAAGGTTTATCTGGACTAGTCATTGCTTCAATTATTGCTTCATCAAAGGGCAAGACTAAGTCTAATGAATCGGTGTGAGGGAGAGAACCCTGAGCCCAAATAGGCTCTAGGAGTGGATCGAACTCTTGTGTAGGAGCTAGATCAGTGTGGGATGAATTTTGCTGGACTAAAGAGTACACTACTTCAGCTGCAGACAAGGGCATGGACATGCCTGGGTGCCCTGTCCCATCCATCATGGCCGATGGGGAAGGAAGTATCCACGGATCGTTGAAGTAAGTCGTGCGGAACGACGAAACTTGAAAAATATCAACCTTATGGTGATTGGATATAAACTTGATATCGCCTTGAGGGGGCAGGTAATCGAAGGTACCCATCAAAGATGGGCACAAACCAACCCCTACATTGACGAC
>WSFP011402590.1:0-26163 GCA_009831015.1 Picea engelmannii
ATTGTGATAAAGATTATTTTAGCCACGCAATGAGAGAGGAGATATAATAAAGAAATGTACAAAGATATCTTAGATATCCAATAATTTAATAGAAATATATTAGAGATGAAACCATAAATAGAGAGATGCAGTAATACACAATTTTTGTTAATGACTCAAACATACAAAATTGTTGAAATACATAGTGAAAGACTCCCTATAATCGTGGAAGCTTATCTATGAAAAAATATGTGATGGAAACTCGCATTCGCAAGAATATGTTTACAATGATGCTCTAAATGAATTTTTAACATAAATAAAGTCCAAAACCATAACCCCGGAAGATGAAAATCCAATAGTTTTGTGGACCCCATTTTGGGTAGTTTTGTGTATCAACTTCCCATGGGCATAACTTAGGAATACAATCTTTTTTTGGGGCACACGATAGCTCATTGGAAAATTATCGTTCAGGATATTCAATTTGGGGGATAAATAAGAGCCTTTGTCTATCATTGAGATGCCTGATCTTGGAAAAACGTCATTTATTCCCTCAAAATGGCCTCGAAATTTTAGGAACTGAAAACTTGCTAAAAATAGTAAGTTTCAAGAAGACTTTTTTGTTCCAGTTGGAATAGGTGGGTGGCCACCGACATCCACCTAGATCAATCCTCTCTCCTTAATAAGAAATGGTCTACACTACGTTGAGTTCCAGGAGAGAGGGGAAATCGATTATTGAATATGAATCTTAGTGAGTTGCTTACCTTGCTGGAGACGTTGCGCTACTTGGTTTTTGGAAGGATGTCATGAACCTGTTGTTGAAGGGGTTGAATATGTTTGGCCAGTTGGGCTACATTATATGACTATGTGCAGAAGGAATATTTTCTCTTTGCTGCAATATTTTCGACATGATTCTGTTGGATAAAAGGTGCTTGGACTGAGGCTATAGTAGTTGCAATGTCCTTTTGCTCACCCTATGAACAGATTATGAAGAAGCTAAATTTTGCAGTATGAGATACTACCTTGTGGCACTGTTTAGGTGGGACAATAGTTGGAAATACCTATGGTATCCTGTATATAGGACCCCCTAGAGTAACAATCACACTATGGGGTCGAGACTCATAGATAGCATGGTGCTTCCACATATATGCCTTTCCCAAGAGAACATCAAAGACATCCAGTGGGGAAACATCACATAATACTGCATCCTTTAAGGGGTGGATGTTTCATGACAATCGACACTGTCGTTTGACATGGAGATCACATTCTTAGTGAAGCCACCCAATGTTGTATGGTTGCGGGTGTGGTGTTGTCGACAATCCCAACTGTTTGATGACCTCTGCTGAGATGACGTTCTTTTGGATTCCTCTATCAAAAATAAAATGAAGTGGGGTCCTCTTCATACACATATGTGAATTAAAAATGTGCTCCCACTCCTCAAGATCTTTTGGTTCTTCTAGTTGAATTGTTTTAGTCACGACAATAGAAATGGGGTTTGTGTCGATGATCTATGTTCTGCAAGTATTTTCTTAATCACATTTTGAATAAGGGTATGGATCCTTATCTTTGATATTGAACACCAATTATTTTTTTGAGATACCTTCATTAGTGTCGTTCCAGGGTATTTTGTGTAAATCACAACACTTTCCAATGTCTTTCTTTGTCTTCCTGTGACCCTTCTTTTCTTGTGGCTTGGAATGGTTTTTGGGAGGCTATTTGTTAGGGCCATCTTTATTATACTTTGGTTGTTGCAGATTTGCATACCCGAACTTTCATTTGTTATGGTGCCTAAATTTGTTTTCTATTTTGAAAACATATAAATAGGAAGATCCCAACAATCAGATTTCTAGAAACTCCATTTCAGTTTGGATGTATCTGTGTAGAGCCCCATGGTATTTCAGAACCAATTTTTGCTCAAAATATTTGATACCCAGCTTGGTGTGAAAGGTATGGAACATATTGGTGAAATCTTGAACTACTTGGGCCCTCTCTTGATGCAGCATGGTCCATCTCATATACTGGTCATCATAGTTACCAACAGAGTAATATTGTTTGTTGACTACATCCACAAAACATCCCAGGTGGGCTCGACCCCATATATTCCAGACTCCTATGTGGAACTATTCTTCCAATATGTTTTTCACCAATGTTTTACATGGGGCAAATCCTTAAGGAGTGCAAATGTGATCTCTTCCTTGTTGGAAAAATTGTGAACAAAGAAATAATCTTCTAGCAGATTTAACCATTTTTGCAGGGCATCTACATATATTTGTCCTTCAAATATGGGAATATAAAAATTAATTTGTACCTTGAAAGGTGAGGATCCTACAAAGTGGTATCTTGATGAAGATCCACCGGTTGTTATCGACAGGCGTTGAACGATGTGGGAAAAATTCTCCATCATTTTGTCCCTCTGTCACATGAGAGCTTGCTCGAGCAATAGATTAATAGAATCATCTACTCTATCGTTTTTATTTTATTCTTCCATGGAGGATTTCATGGGTGTGTGAGAGCAATTTTCCTCAAGAGAGACAAGCTTGAGATCCAACTTTCTATACTCGAACCTCATCGAGGACATTCACTAAAAAAAATGATCAAGAGCATCCTGCTCTAATACCAATGATCCAGATTATTTTCGGCAAGAAATGAGAGCGAAGATATAATAAATAAATGTACAGAGATATATCATATATCCAACAATATAACAAAAATATATCAGATATGCAGCCATAAACATAGAGACACGGTAATACACAATTTGTATTAATGAGCGAAATGTACAAAATTGTAGAAATACAGAGTGAAAGACTCACTAGAATGGTGGTAACTTATCTATAAGAATAAATGTGATGGATACTCGCATTCACCAGAATATGATTACAATGAGGCTCTAAGTTCCTTTTTAACATAAATAAAATCCAAAACCGTAACCCCAAAAGATGAAAATCCAACAATTCTGTGGACCCCGTTTTGGGTAGTTTAGTGTATCAACTTCCGAGGGGCATAACTTTGGCATACGATATTTGTTTTGGGTGCAAAATATATTTTTGGAAAGGTATCATTGAGGATATTCATTTTTGGGGACATCGATATCCACCTATAATACATAAAAGGAACAATAGACAAGAACATGAAAGAATACACAAGCTTGAAGAAAATAGGCCAAGTATATTCAAATGAGAACCGAAAGAGAACACTTACAAACCATGATTGATGTATTTGTAACACCCTCCACAATATCCCCTCATCCATCCCTTGTATGACTCTACCAACATCATAAGTTTGATATATGAAAGCTTCCTCCTCTTCACCTTCTAAATCCGTCAATATATAGGCTTGACAGGCACAAAGCATTCAACAAATGAGGGGTATGGCTGGGAATATGTCTCCTTGAGGCTTGGATCAGATCCTAAATTGAATCCCAATCATGAGGGTCAAACACAAATAAATCAATCTCAAAGATTTGGCCCAAAGATTAAGGTGCGAGAGATCCCCCCTTTCTCTCGACAACATCAACACTCTCCCCTAGTGAGAGATAGAGTGTTGATCCTATATCCTTTACCCCCTATGAAGACAGAGGGGGAGCTATGTGTGCACCCAAAGTATGGACAGGTGGGTACTTCCCTTCATAAATGATGAAAAAAGGGTCGAAACTTCCAAGAAAAAAGTATGTTTGACCTAGAAATGATGGTTTTCCTACTCCCATATAACTTAGGGGTCATGAAAAATTGTTTAATGGAGTCAAGGGGTGGTGACATATCATAAGGTGAATGTGACACTTGAGAAGGTGCATTCTACACTTGCAACAATGAATGTGACACTTATTGAGGTGCATATGTCACTTTGCGACACTTTGCAATATTTGCGACACTTAGGGTGGGAAACGAAAATGTGTTATTTTTATGTGGAACATATGCCTCCTAAAGTGTGAGGTCATAAGATAAAATTATGGCTGACATAGTTTAAAAATTATTCCATGCAAGAGTGTTGGAGAAGGAGAACCTGGTAGAAGCTTCAAACAACCATCAAACAATATTAAAATATGTTCCATTTTCGAGGCACACATACCTATCCTTGGAATACAAATGACTCAAAGCATGGCTGCTAACGAATAAAATATTGATCCATGAGAATATTGACTAAGGATATGGGCACAAAACATAAAATGTGGATCCATATGACTCGATCAAGTTCTAGCAGCAAGATTTTACACAGTGGAGCTACGATATGACAAAACAACATAGCCACAAACCAATACAAAGTGGATCTACGTAATAGTGTATATCAGCAAGTTTCAAACTCCATCGCAACCTGCGTTAATCAGATAACATTTGGTAGATTCCAAATATATGCCCAGGGTATTTATCTTGATCCCAAACCAGTACGATTCTATACATGTGAATATATGTGTCTATGTCGAACATGGTAGAAACCACTTGATTATCGATCATTGATGTATGTTATTAACAAGAGAGAGACAGAGATCAATATTGATGTCAATCATTATCAAGGTACACTATTACAATCCAATTGGTTCAAATTTTGTGAGTTGAAGTCGAAAACTCATGGAATCATTCAATCAGAAGATAATGATGTTAACCCATTATCGAAAGAAAGGAGACCTGTCATTGAGGCATGCAGGTTCCAAGTTACTAATTATTTTCTATGTATAATTCATGGATGATGTAGACTCCTCAAAGGATTTTCTTGATGTATCTCCCATCATCGACATGAAACTGACATAGGATGGTGATTTAAGATTAAGATTAGACGCGAACATACTGACACGGGTATGAATACTGTAGAGTTGTTTATAATTCCATTGAACATTGCATGGAATGAAAATTGAATTGGTAGAATTGAATCAAAGAGGAAAGGATCCAAACATGATTTGATGATATCCATAGTGTAAAGACAACCAAAAGTTCTCTTCGAAGGAGTCAAAAGAGTATGACGATGCATAGAGTGTGACGACAACCATAGGTTGTCTTTGAGTAAGAAGAGTATGAAGACACATGGAACTCAAATTAGTAAGAAACGAGAAGATTATGCAACTGTATGACATAATGTAGACAGGTGCCATGTTCAAGGGTGAAAACAAAAGTGACCATAAAGGTTTCATTAAACTTGGCCCACTTCCCAATTTTTCCCACATCCACATAGATGAGTACCTATTTCTTTTTTAATGAGATCAAGGAGGATAACATGTGCTTTGTATGAGATCTTCCTTCGAACGAGTCCTTCAAAGTATATATAAAAAAAAAACCTAAGAAGGAGTGGTTCAATCCTAGATAGACCTTTCAATGTATGTTTTATGAGCCCAAAGAACGTAAAATCAATGGTTTTTCATGTTTAGAGAGTTTGGAAAAAACTTAAAATAAACTACCAAATGAAATTTTTCATAAGTTTAGTCTCCCAAGCCTGAAAACGTATAAAATAATACTTAGGATAACTCTCCTAATGAGATCGTTAGGGTGTTCATTTTTTGTAAAGTAGTCCAATGAGACGAAAAAAGAGACAAAATTGTGTTCAACAAAAATGTTTTCTAATTCACTTTAACGAGTGTGAAAGAAAACAATATCACTCAACAATATTGATGCAGGAGCATCTCCAACAAAGCACAAGCGTGAAAGACAGCTGGGTGCAGTAGCGCACATTTTGAAATTTTTTGAATTTCGAATGATCAATGTATTAATGTGATATCTGACAAATATTTTTGAGTTATGAACGTCTTTAATGACTGAAGACTGAGACATCATGTAAGGTTGATGGGGGAATGTATATTTCTTTAATGAATCATATCGTCGTATAGATTTGGAGCTTGCGCTCTCATATGTTTGACTTGATATTTATTGTAATAAGTGTTATGTATTTGATAGCATTCAATTCCATTAAGATATCATAGAGTAGTTGGAGGGAATAACTAAAGAGAGTCCCTTTGTATAAAGCTTTGTAATATTGTCTAGTAGTTGTTGTTGTTGCGGCTGAACCTAATGGGTAGATTTCCATTGTAAGATAAGAACTGGGATATACAAAGAAATGTTGTATGAATGGATGTAAGTTTCAATTGGTTGAATATAACATATATATATTATCTCAAATGTGTCTTGACTAGGTGTCTATCTAAATGAATCGTAGAACTATTATTTTTTTAATTCTCTCCTATTTCTAATCTTGAATCCATGACTGCATTTGAATTGTTGAATTCATGATTCATTGTGAGGAGTGGATAAGTTTCAATTGTCTCTCTTTATTGAGTGAGTGAAAGGTGTGCATAGCGTCCGCAAGGAGTGCATGGTCGAGTTTGTTTCGACTCGAAATATCAAAAGAGAGAGTGAAACTTATATGTATGCAAGCAGTGCATCAACGTCTACAAGGAGTGTGAAATAATTCACAGTAGAGTGAGTGTGGATGAAAGTGTGTTCCAAGATGTGCACTAGACAGGAATTTGACTATGTGTCAAAGAGACTATTCAAAAGAGAAAATCAAAGAAGGAAAGCTCAGGAGGAAGAGCGGTGGAATTCTTCAAGGAAGGAAGTCCCTTAAATCCTCACTGAACGTTAGTGAACAAGATTCATTATCAGAGGGAAACGAGCGATCCCAGACCACTAGATCTGGTGAAGCTGCAAGGAGGAGAACCGTGAAGTATTTTGGTACTTAGGAGGTTCGTCAAGTTAAAAACTTGACGAAGACTAAGTTGTGAAGTCTGAAGTCACGATTCAATCTCGACCTTTGATCGTAGGATAACACTTGGAAATGGATCAAGGAGTTTGGGAATCATAAGGTCGGAGGTTGTGAATGGAAGGCGTATAGTACACGAAGTCACGAAGTCCAAATCATAGTAGGGCCGACGAATCTAAGGAAACACGTGGCAGGATTTCAAAGCCTCAAATAACATTACTTCGAGAAGAGGTGATAGAAGGGTTTGGTTTATCCCTAAAGTCTGAACCATGAAGGGGGTAAACCCATGGTCGTAGCCATTTTCACTTGTGGAAGAGACCTATGTGTGTGGGTGGAATAGTTTCGGGTACCCACAGGGACCCAAGGAGTCACTCTGACTCAAGAATTCAGACGATCCAAAACTGAAACATCAAGCATCCCTTTGGAGGGAAGGGGTTTTTCATAAGAGTGGTATCAAAGCCAAATACAAAATTGACTTATGTAGAGAGAAGGAGAGGTATCAGAAACGTTATCACAATGCCACCTATAAGACATGTTGACACACCTGTAGCCAACAAATCTATGGAAAGGGAAATGAGAGAACTATGTGTGAGGTTGGATGCCATGAAGACAACCCAAAGGAGAGAACCTGATGCTGGAGATGTCAGTGAGGTAGAAAATCAAGAGGTCAAATTTGAAGAAGCTTTAGTTGAGGATGCTATGGAAGAACACTTGTTCAAATTCATTGTCAAATTGGGTGCCAAAGTGAGGATTGCCATCCCTATGTATGAAGGAAACTTAGACACGGAGGAATTTCTTGACTGGATACAAGTGATGGAGAAGTATTTCGGCTATGAGGATGTCGAAGAGGAGAAAGAGGTAAGACATGTTGTCACTAGGTTGAAAGAACATGCAACACTATGGTGGGATGAATTGTAGGCTGATAGAAGGAGCAAAGGAAAGCAAAAGATCAAGAGTTGGGATTGAATGGTAGCCAAGATTAAGGATAAATTCATTCCAAAAGATTACCAGATAAGTCTGTTCAGGAGGATGAAAAACCTGAGAGAGAGAGGATTGACTGTGAAGGAGTACACAAAAGAGTTCTATAAGTTGAATACTAGAGCTGGACAGAGAGAAAGAGACGAAGAGAAAGTTGTCAAATACATTAATGGCTTGAGGTATGATATTCAGGATGAAATTAGTATGGAGACAGTTAGAATGGTTAAAGACGCATATCAAATGGTGTTGAAAGCAGAAGAAAAGTTGGCTAGAAAGAAAAGTCAACAAAACAGAGGTCAAGGCTTGAACAAAGGTAAGGGAGTTTCCCAAGATAAATCACATAAGACCAAGGATGAGGTAGAGAATCTATATAGTCACTCTGAGAGAGGAGGAAGTTCTCGAGGAAGACATAGTGGTGTTATGCATGTAGAAAGATAGGTCACGATGTCTTGGGATTATCCTGATAAAAATAAAGGAGGTGAAGCTCACATTTCAGAAGAACATAAGTGAGATCCTGAGACAGAAGGTGAAGAGGATGGAAGGTCCTTAATGATCAAGAATATTCTTTTGAAGAAAGAGTCGGAAACTGAAAAACCAGCGCAAAGGAATAATTTGTTCAGGACAACTTGCAAAACAAAAGACAGAGTTTGCAAGGTGATAATTGACAATGGGAGAACTGCCAACTTAGTATCCATAGATATGGTGGATAAGCTAGAGTTGGAGAAAACGACACACCTGGCACCATATAAAGTGTCATGGTTGCAAAAAGGTCATCATGTAATAGTCACTCAACAATGCCTAGTTAATTTCAAAATAGGAGGATATAGGGATGAGATCCTATGTGATGTAATTCCTATGGATGTTTTCCATGTTTTGTTGGGAAGACCCTAGCAGTATGACAAAAATGTTATTCATGATGGGAGGAGGAATACATACACCTTAGTGAAGAATGGTAGGACACACATGTTTCTACCAATTGAAGAAAAGAAGGTGAAAGATGAAGCTCGCGGGAGCATACTTCTCATGAGTGGGAAGGAAATATTTAATGAAGTAAAGAAGGAACAAGAGATGCAGTTTTCTGTAGTGAGGAAACCGAGGGTTATCCTTAATAGTACTTCAATGGAAGATTTTCCTGAGGAAGTTCATGAACTATTAAATAATTTTGATGATGTTGTAGTGGATGAGTTGCCAAACTCATTGCCACCTATTAGAAGCATCAATAATCACATTGACTGGATACCAGGAGCAAGTCTGTCGAATATAGAAACATACAGGTTGACACCTCAAGCGAATGAGGAAGTGAAGAGACATGTTCAAGATATATTTGACAAAGGATTGGTCAGGGAAAGTTTGAGTCCATGTGCAGTGCCAACCATATTAAGTTGAAATAAATATGGAGGATGGAGAATGTGTACATAATCGAGATCTATAAACAAGATCACCATCATATAAAAATTCCCATTGCCAAGGATGGATGACTTGATGGATTTCTTAAGTGAAGCCAACTATTTCTCGAAAATAGATTTGAAAAGTGGATATCACTAGATCAGAATGAGGGAAGGCGATGAATAGAAAAAATCATTCAAGATGAATGAGGGGTTGTATGAATGGCTTGTTATTCCATTTGGCTTAACAAATGCCCCGAATACTTTTATGAGACTGATGAATAAAGTGTTAAAATATTTCATTGGTAGGTTCATGATTGTATATTTGGATGATATACTAGTATTTATAAAGACTAAGGGGAAACACTTGAGACATTTGACATTGGTGATGAGGAGGTTGCAAGAAGAGAAGTTGTTGATTAATTTGAAGATTTTTTTTTCATGAAGATAGGGATTATATATTTGGGTTTTGTTATTTCTTCAAACAAGTTGAAGATGGATCCCGAAAAAGTGAAAGAAATCAAAGAATGGTCATCACCGAAAAATATCTTTTAGTTGAGAAGATTCCATGGGTTAGAAAGTTTTTATCGAAAGTTCATCAGAAATTTTAGTGGGATTAGTGCTCATATGATTTATACAGTGAAGAAAAGACACAAGTCTTTCAAATGGATAGAGGAGGCTGAAAAAATATTCATCATATTGAAGGAGAAGATAATTGAACAATTGATTCTGCTTCTGCCGGATTTTGAAAAGACATTTCAGGTAAGATGCAATGTGAGTGGGGTTGCAATTGGAGCGGTCTTAAGCCAAGAAAACAGGTCTGTTGCATATTTCAGTAAGAATTTGAATGAAGCCAAAAATAAGTACTCCACATATGACAAGGAGTTCTATGCCATAACCTAAGCATTGAAGAAATGGAGGTGTTATCTCATACCAAAGGAATTTGTTTTGTATAGCGATAATCACACTTTGCAATTCATAACCAAACAAGAGAAGTTAAACCAGAAACATGCTAAGTGGATATAGTTTATGAAAAATTTCACTTTTGTCATTAAACATATTTATGGAAATGCTAACAAGGTTCTTGATACATTAAGAAGGAGGATTTTGATTCTGCAGTAATTTCAGGTCAAAACCTTGGGGTTTGATCATCTTAAGGAAATGTATCTTAGTGATCCAGATTTTGGAGAAGAATATGAAGCATGTACTAATATTGTGCTCAGAGATAGAAGCCAATGGACCGAATATCTAATCCACGATGGGTTTTTGTTCAAAGGATGCAATTTGTTCATACCAAAATGCTCGATGAGGGAGAATTTGCTGAAGGAAAAGCATAGAAGAGGTTGAGTCAAACACTTCGGCCATGATTTTTTTTTTTTCTCAATTGAATGGATCATATTATTGGCCAGGTATGAGAGCGGAGGTGAAGAAATTTATGAATAATTGTAAGATTTGTCAGTATACCAAGGGGAAGAAGCAAAACATTGGGTTGTACCAACCATTACCTACTCTAGAGAGGCATTGGGACACAATAAGAATGGATTTTGGCTTAGGGTTACCAAGGACACAAAGAGGAAGTGATTCCAAATTTGTGGTGGTGAACATATATTTGAAGATGGCACACTTTATCTCATGTCCGAAGACCAGTGATGCAACACATGTTTCGAATTTGTTTTTCAAATAAGTTGTGAGACTCCATGGATTGCCCAGGAGTATATTTTCAAATAGGGATATCGAATTTGTTGGTCATTTCTGGAGGACATTGGGGAAAAAGTTGGGGACAAAACTACCTTTTAGTTCTGTGTATCACCTGCAAATGGATGTACAAACCGAAGTGGTGAATAGAATCCTAGGAGATTTGCTGAGGAGTTTGGTCACTGAATACCATAGTCAGTGGGATCAGATTCTAACACAAGTTGAGTTTACATATAATGAATCAGTGAACAGGAGAACTGGAAAAATCCCATTTCATACAATGTATGGGTTGAATCCGAGAGGATTTTTGGAGCTAAGATATTTGAAGTAGAGTAAGTTTAGAAGCATAGGAGCCAAATACTTCACTACAGAGATGTAAGAACTTCACAATCAAATCAAGGATAAGCTAAAGAAGAGCAGCGGTGAATATAAATGCAGAGCTAATAAACACATGATAAATATTGAATTTGAGGTAGGGGATCATGTTCTAGCACATATGAGGAAGGAAATATTCCTAAGGGGAAAATATAATAAGATGAAATTGAAAAATATAGGGCCATCTAAAATCTTGAAGAGATTTGGTGAAAATTCTTATGAGTTAGAACTGCTGAAAGATGTGGGTATATCACCCATATTCAATATTGTAGACCTGTATATGTACATGGAAGATGGATTTGAAGATCAAATAAATATCCAGTGGGAGAAATAGATGCTTGTAGCAAAGAATCCGCAGATGGAAAAGATCATAGATCGACGAGTTGGTAAGAAGAATAGAAGGAAGGTGTATTTTGAATACTTGGTGAGGTGGAAAGGATGGGTAGTAGAAGATTCTAGTTGGGTTGGTGAACTAGAGATCCAAAAGCACAGAAGATCGGTGCAGGAGCTCATGGACAAGAGTCCATGAATTTTTCAGCCAAGGGAGTATGATGCATGAGCATCGCCAAAAAATCACAAGTGTGAAAGGCAGCTAGGTGCACTAGCGCACATTTTGAAATATTTTGAATTTTGAATGATCAATGTATTAATGTGATATCTGACAAAGATTTTTGAGTTATGAATGTCTTTAATGACTCAAGACTAAGCCATCACATAAGTTTGATAGGGGAATTTATCTTTCTTTAATGAATCAAATCGCAATACAGATTTGGATCTTGCGCTCTCGTCTGTCTGACTCAATATTTATTGTAATAAGTGTTAATTAGTTGATAGAATTAAATTCCATTAAGATAGCATAGAGTAGTTGGAGGGAAGAACTCAAGAGAGACTCTTTGTATAAATCTTTGTAATATTGTCTAGTAGTAGTTGTTGTTGCGACTGAACCTAATGGGTAGATTTTCATTGTAAGCCAAGAATTGGGAGATACATATAAATGTTGTATGAATGGATGAAAGTTTCAGTTGGTTGAATATATCAAGGATATATTATCCCAAATGTGTCTTTACTAGGTGTCTATCTGAATGAATGGTAGAACTTCTGTTATTTTTTTAATTCTCTCCTATTTCTATTCTTAAATCCATGGCTTCATTTTCTTTGTTGAATGTATGAGTCATTGGGAGGAGTGGATAACTTTAAATTGTTTCTCTTTATTGAGCGAGTACAAGGTTTGCATAGTGTCCGCAAGGAGTGAGTGACCGAGTCTATTTCGACTCAAAATATCAGAAGAGATAGTGGAACTTATATGTATGCAAGGAGTGCATCGACGTATGGAAGGAGTGCGGATTCATTCACAGGAGAGTGAGTGTGGATGAAATTTTGTTGCAAGGTGTGCACAGGTAAGGAATTTGACTAAGGGTCGAAGAGATTGTTCAGAAGAGAAAATCAAAGAAGGAAATCTTAGGAAGGAAGAAAGCGGTGGAATTATTCAAGGAAGGAAGTCCCTGAAATCCTCACTGAACATCAGTGAACACGATTCATTCTCAGATGGAGATGATCGATCCCAGACCACCGGATCTAGTGAAGTCACAAGGAGGAGAACCGTGAAGTATTTCAGTACTTCGGAGGTTCGACAAGTTGAAAACTTGACGAATAATGAGTCGCGAAGTCCAAAGTCATGATTCAATATCGACCATTGATCATAGGATAAAACATGGCAAAGGATCAGTCAGTTCAGGAATCAGAAGGTCAAAGGTTGTGAATAGAAGGACTAGAGTACACAATGTCATGAAGTCTAAACCATAGTGGGGTCAACAAATCTAAGGAAACGCATGGCAGGAGTTCGGAACCTTGGAGAAGAGTACTTCAGGAAGAGTTGATAGACAGGTTTGGGATATCCACGAAGTCCTAACCACGAAAGGGACAAACCCACGGTCATAGTCGTGGTCACTTGTAGCAGCGACCTGTGTGTGTGGGTGGAATAGTTTTGGGTACCCACAGGGACCCAAGGAGTCACTCCAACTCAAGAATTCAGATGATCAAAGATCAGGAGGTCAAGAAACCCTTTGGAGGGAAGGGGGTTTGTGTCAAATATTTTCATGTTTAGAGAGTCTGAAAAGAAATTACATGACACTCTAGGGGGTCACTTTTTCATATAACCTTTACGAGTCAAAAAAGTGATAAAAGTATACTCGGTCACATTCTCATGTATTTACAAGAACGAGAAATAACCAAGACTAATATTGGAATTTGTTTCATTTTTAAGCAAGCTTGAAAAAAAATTAAACTATGCTTGTAACTTCAGGTTCGATCCCTAGATTTTTGTTTCATTTTTTAACAAGCTTTCCACATAGAGGAGAAACTATGCTCGCAACTTATGTTTCATTTTTTAACTATCTTTCCACAATGAAGAAAAACTATTCTTGTAACCTCTACTTGATCATGGCTACCAGGAGGAAAATTATTTCAAAGGATTACATGTCAAGGGACATATGCCAGCCATGGATTCCAGGAGATCTTCGCTAGATGGAAAAAAAACACTCCAGAAGGAATACATGTCGACAACCTCGATAAGGGTAGGGATATTTGTCTCTAATATCCCTATCAAAGAGATGAACATGTCAACTACTGGATCTAAGTCAATATAAGGGATATATTCCCTCTTGTTCGAAGTTGAACGCATGGGACAAGTCGTTACATAATTGACCTTTGGCATGGCGAACATCGTTGGGATGTATGGACCATTTAGGGAAGGAAAATGGTTTAGCACCAGATGAGGGTAAATGAATGAAAGTTGGTCGATGGTTACTACATTTCCATTTTGATGGAATCATATCACTCGAAAGAAAATGGACAAAAAATATCTCATAACGTATACATAGTCTCACCCGAGGAGCAGGTTAAAATCCAAGCTGTCATGAACTACCATCACATCGATGTAGATTGTTTTTCTCCCAAGGTAACTAGAAAATTTCCCAAGGTAACTAGAAACTTAGGAAGTATCCCTAAATGTTTACTAACTATTATGTCAAATGTCAACATATTCAGAGTCACAGGTGCAAGATACAGGGAACCAAAATATTGATAAACATTCACTGATAAGATGCTAACATAAGCAACTTCATCTATTATAGTGTTAGGAATATTCCCACCATAATCCTGAATGGTGATTTTAAAAGAAATGTAAGAATGAAGACGTGGTTCTATCAAATGATTCCAATCAATAGAAATCATTTGATTTCTTGAAGAGGGTACCATCATGATGGGAAGAGCTCCCCCTTGTCTGGGTGAATTAGTATTAATGAGGTAGACCTAAGTGACATCTTCACTCTTTAAATGAAGAGTGAGATCGATTGATCACGGAACTAGATTGATCACTTTGGATACACTCTTCGGAGGAAGAGTTGGATCGATCTATGACAAAAAAGGATCAACCACTTGGGGAGCACTCTTTGGATTAAGAGTGGGGTTGAGAAATGATGAAATTGGATAAACCACTTTGTAAGCACTCCTTAAGGGAGGAGTGGGATCGATTGATGACTGAAATAGATCGACCACTTTGTGTCCACTATTCAAATGAAGAGTTTGGATTATCGATGATGGGACTAGATTAACTCCTTGGGTTACTAGTTCAACTGAGGATGAAACCAGATTGACCACCTGATCAACCAGAATTACCAAGGATGGAATCATATTCACCATTCCATCAACTAATGACGGATTGGGAGATATATTATGATAACCAATTGGAATTTCAATCTTTTCCAAAAGATAATAAGCCTTGTCCATACGAGGGAAAAGGTGAGAGTGATGATCACCTTCACATAACCTACATGGAAATTTGATAGTTCTATTATTCTTTACAACCTTAACATCATTAGTTGATGGGGTTTTACCAACATGTCTAGCAGGGGCTAATGACATGGAAGACCACATTTCTAAGACCTTGGGGAGACAAGGGAAATCCCTCAAAAAGTGGTCACCCTTACAAATCCTGAAAGGGAATTTGGGTTTAGGATTCTTCGTTTTAGACTTGTCGACTTTATCAACACTCCCAATATGATTAACAATAGTTGGTTACTTGGATCCAACATGACCTGATGTGTTTGGAGGCTTGGTCTCTTTCTAATTCTTCTTTTTCTTCTCCTTCTATTTCTTCTTCCTCTTATCATCCTAGATACTCGCTTTAGAGTTTTCATTAGGAAAAGAAGGAGAAAGGGAAGGAGATTGGACGAGTGAAGAAGGTGAAAGGTCGACATGAGATTTATTTCTTTGTGGCATTCTTACATCCAAAACATTAGGTACATTTGAAGTACTACAAAAATTCAAGATCACCGTATTGGGGAGCAACCTAACTGGTAACCCGATGGTGAGTCCCAGAAGAATCAGTGTGTCAATTCATGGAGTACCAGTGTTTCCAAAATAAGGAAAGGATAAAGGTTCCCTGACAAAAGGGGTTCCTTCATTTATACTCCTAGGAACTTATGCCATTGAAACTGACTCGACCTAAGGTCCACTAGGGAAAAAAAATAGAACATGATACAAACCTAAGAAGAAAACAATCAAACAAACTTTCCCATAATGAAACAACTAGTTGGTGATTAAATCCAACATCACGAGATCAATATATGAAGGGGTTGGGATAGATCGAGTGGATCAGTTATTTTGGCGACCTGCTTAATAGAATTACACCTTGGTGCAAGTTCCCATACGGTTCTACCCATAGGTTTACCCTCCAAGGAGCCAGAGTGAGTTTTACCAACATCTGACCGAGGTATGGAAAAGACTCCCCTTCACCATCACCTTATGTATTAAACCTACAAATATATGCCACTAAGGTTACCAACTCACAGTTAGCCTCAGGGAAGTTACAATTGATAGTGAGGATCGAACGTATGGGAAGCATAAAAAGTTTGAAATTCTTCAAGAGAACTGAAGAAAAGTGGACCGAAATACTATTGAGGACCACAAATGGATTCAAGATTCATGAAGCTCCAAGAACAAATGAAACTAACCGTGGTTTCTCAGGAAGAACCCCCAATATACAATCTTTTCCCTATGTGGGTTAATCTTCAGATGAGAAACCTTCACTTCTCTTATGAACGTGACCCTGTGTTTAACCCCTATGTGAGAAGGGGATCCCGGCTATGCTTATACGGAAAATTGGATTTACCACTCCCTAGCACAAGATTTTATGTTTGTATGATGGATTTGGAAAGTTATCCTATCAACTTATTCCAATTCCCTACACTTTAAGCTAATATAGGGGTGCTACCAGATAATATAAAGGTGTATGATTAATTTTATAAGCGCTTCATTTTAGGGTTGTTGTTTACTCAAGGGTGCAAAAGTGAATTTTTTTATTTTTTAGACCTAACTCCAAAAGAATGAAAAATAATGAGATGCAAATATTTTTCTTCAATGAATCCTACATATAGGGTCGAGAGGAGGCATAACTTTATTTAATAAAAATACCCAATTCCCAAATGAAATTTTCTAAATGAAATCAACTACAGTACCCAAAATAAATAATACAACAATCTTCTTTACTTGATTATAATATATAAAGAAAGTAGATGCAATTCCTTTAACGCTTCATTACTTTCAATCAAAATGAAAGAATCGAATGCAGATACAAAATACATGAAGCAAAAAGGATTTCAAACAAAGCATGCACTCATAGGTTAAGGAGAATTAAAATAAACAAGTATGATAGCTCACTCAATCAAGGACTCGACAATCAACAAGCATTCAAGGAATACAAGAAATTTTAGAGAAGAATCCAAAAATTGACAGGGAGAAAGAGGAATCACTAAACTATCTTGACAAAAAGAGAATAAAGAAAGAACAATCAAATCTAGGTTGTGGTAAGAATATAGTCTCAAATCATTCAAAGAGAAAATATTTGAAGAGTAACTTAATACCAACAAACCTTTGCAGAACTTTTCAATCAGTCAAATAACCAAACACTTTGCAAGATCCAGATGAAACTAAAAAGAAAGAAGGTGAATGGATCTCGCAATTTGGAAAAGGTTGAAAGCTAAAAAAAGACAATGAAAAGAGTGATAAGGAGCGATATCGTCAACCTAAACGAAGTCACACGAAAAAGTATAGACTCTTGAAAAACAAACTGCAACAAAAAGTTGAGAAAAGCAGGGAAAATTCTCTTTGATATGCTAAAAACAAGAGAGTAGTTCTCCCTAAAAAAAAGATACAGAGTGCTATAGTGCACCCAAAGAGACCATTGAAGAGAATTGATAATATAACCAACTCCCTAGTAGCCACTCTAGGGGAGCGCTAGTCCTGTATATGCTTGAAAATATGCATAAAAAATAAAAAATTCAACAGAGAGTAGCTTGGTAACTATGACTACTGCTTGATGAAACAGAGGGAAGAGGGAAGGCTCAAAAAACAATCAACCAAATAAGATAAAACTAGGAAAAGGTTCAAACAATCCAAGGAAAGAAGGGTCAATGTCAATCCCCAGTGGAGTCACCAATTTATGTTACAAAATTATTCCCCTACCGACAGGTGAACTTTCCCTTGGATTATAGACCCTTAATACCGACAAAAAAGATACAGGTGGGCACTAACATACTTTTGAATTTAGTTCAATCAATCATAAAGAGAGAAGGAGAAAGAGTTTGATGCACCTTGTTTCAAAGTTTATCCATGGTTCTTCCAATTTGATCTTGATATCCAAACTCCTTATTGAAAATTGATACCTACATTAGGAAGAAAAGAGAAACAAAGAACTCTTACTCTACAAAATTAGATCAAACAAATTCATCTACAAAGATTGAAGGAATAATAAAAAATAACATGCAAGAATAGACAAGATTGAATGAAATAGTCTAAGTATATTCAAATGAAAACCTAAAGAGAATAATTACATACCACGATTGATGTAATTGCAACATATTCCCGAAGCTCACCTCATCCATCCCTTTCATGAATCTACCAAGATCATAACTTTGATATCTGAAAGCTTCCTCCTCTTCACCTTAGAAATCCCTCAATATATAGACATGAGAGGCCCAAAAACCATGAGAAAATGAGGGTTATGATTGATGATATGGCCCCTTGAGGTTTAGATCATATCCTAAACTGAATCCCAAGCACGACGGTCGAACAAAAATAACTCAATCTCAAAGGGTTGGCTCATAGATTAAGATGGGGGAGATCCCCCCTTTCTCTCAACAATATCAATGCTCCCCCCTAGTGAGAGACAAAGCGTTGATCCTAGATAATATCTCCCCTATATTTCTAGACAGGGCACTATATGTGAATGCAAATTATGGACAAGGGGCCTCTTCCTTTCATAAATTCTCAAAAAAGGATCAAAATTTCCAAGGAAAAAGTGTGTTTTGACCTAGAAATGATGGTTTTCCTCCTTCGATATGAATTAGGGGTCATTAAAAATTGTTTTAATGGCATCAAAGGGTCGCATCACCTCACAAACTAAATGTGACACATGAGAAGTTTCATAAGACACTTGCGGTAGTGAATGTGACACTTACCGAGGTGCATACATCATTTGCGACATTTGCGACACGTAGGGTGCGAAACACAAATGTGGTATTTTTATGTGTAACACCCACCTATGAAAAAGATATGTAATCCATTGTGTATGGATGTCAACAGTGGAAGCATCACATTATGGGGAAGAAAACAATCATCCAGAATGATCACAGTCCTTTTCAATTCATTCAGACACAAGGAAAGTTACAGAATGATCACCATTTGAAGTGCTCCATGTATCTACAACAATTCCACTTGAATATCAAGTACAAGAATGGAAACAACAACCATGTCACATATTAAATCAATCAAACCTAGATGGATGTGCTAACCACAATTATTAAATCATGTTGACATGCAACATGCATATGGACAAAATTATACAATAATGACTCTCACTTTGCTACTATTTATCAGACATTGAGCATAGGAAAAATAGTTCCATACATTCATCTTCAGGATGGATTGTTGTGCCATATGACCCATATCTATGTTCCTTCAACAGAGCATGTAAATATGATATTGGAAGATCATTACAGTCAGGAAAAATGACATTTTGGTGTAGAAAATACAGTGGTAGCATTGCAAAATCATTTTTATTGGTTGAAGCTTCAACTAGATGTTCACAAGTAAATCAAATCCTACACTTCCTACACCATTGCCAAGCTCTTGATCAAGAAACAAGGGATATACACCCCTATTCATATAACGAATAAGCCTTTGGATTCCATATTCATGGAATACATGTCCATTTTTCCTCCAACCAAGCATAGGAATGACTATGTCTTCACATTCGTTGATCGATTCTTGAATATGGTAGTTTTGTCACCTTACAAGAAGAGCATCATAGTCAAGGCTACCACCAATCTCTTCTTTACATATGTTTGGGTTCATTTTTGGCTCCCGCAAATTATTATCTATGATCGAGATAGTAGGTTCCTAAGCACTTTTTGGTCCATCCTATGGTCGATCATGGACACCAAGCTTACCAAATCGACTTCCTTCCACCCACAAACGGATGGAAAAATAGAGGTAGTCAACTTGATGATTGTCCATATCCCAAGGATTTATAATTCCAAACATCCATGCACATGGGATGGAAGTATTATGTATGTTCAACATAACTACAACATAGCCCTCCACATATCTATTGGACACATCCCTTTTCAAGTGTGCTTGGGGTTCCAACAATTGGCCCCCATTGACATAGCTCTTCCCATTGCATCCACATAGGGATATTCCTCCCATTATTAGACTGAGTTTGATTGAGAAACTAAACTTGTTGATCACATCAAGTTCATCCAAATAAAAATTCATGATATTGTGTAGAAATCCGATGCCAAGTACAAGCAGCGCCACGATCAACATCGAGTACCACACAAATTTTAGGTGGGAGATAAGGTGCGTTTTTATTTGTAGAAAGAATTCCTCATAGGAAACCATCATACGATACAACCACTCCTATACAATCCTTACACAAACACCAAGGTTTTGGGTGAGAATTATTTAGAATTAAGTATTCCTCCTTTCCATGGCTTGCACCCAATATTTAATTTGGAATTGCTTTGACCATATTTTCCACCTCTCCTAGACACTTCGGATGGGGCTGGGAAGTTGGCCCCTACAAAACTCAATATAGAATGCATGGAACAAGTGATATTTTATTGGATCATGGAAAACAAGACAAAGTACACTCGTTTTTATAACATCCAACTCTATTGGGTTGTCAAAGCAGGGAAGTTTCTTCATCATGGAAAATGACTCACTAGGAGTCAAATTCAACAAATGTTTCCCCAGCTTATGCATAAAATTGATGCAATGGAGACCATTTATTCCTGAGGGGGGATGAATGATCCATATGGACATTGGTGGCCACCCACCTATTCCACTGGTTCAAACTACAATTTTCCATATTGGCATATTTTCTACAGTTTTTCGGGTCCCAAAATTCTGGGGTTATTTTCTAAGTTTGTTGAACTTGGTTCCTCTATACTACTCACACATGTTTATGACAATAGTAGATTATAGAACGATATTTTTGGTCACCTAAACTGCATGTACATGCAACAATTTAGCAAGAAAGGGATGGTCACCAGATAACTATATATCCATTTCCAAAGGGGTTTGTGAAGGATGTGTCCTTGCCAAGCACCCTCAAGATAATTTCGAGAAGGGTAAGGCTCAAAGGGCCTCCTCTCCAATATATTTGATTCACATTGATCTCATGGGTCCATTCCCGCATCCATCCATCAACAATGCAAGGTACATGCTCACATTTTTGGATGATTTCTCATGTTATTCTTGGGCATTTTTTAATCACGAAGAAGTCCGAGGTATTCTAGCATCTCAAAGAGTTCAAAGCACTTGTTGATACCCAATCAGGGAGAAAGATCAAATCCTTTCATACAAATAATGGGGGGGGGGGTATGTAAATAGATATGTTCAAAATATTTTTCTTGAGGCTGTGATACAATTGAGACATAAAATACCATATAATCCATAGTAGAAAGGGGTTGTTGAGTAGAAAAACAAATATCTCAAAGAGATGGCCTCTTGCATATTGCATGGAATATCACTTCCTCCAAATATTTGGGATGAGGCACTTAACTATGCCAATAAAATTCATAATATATCCCCTAACATATCTATTAAGGACATGACTCATTTCAAGGCTTTGAGCAACAACAAACCAAAATTCACCTACTTCTATGTCTTTGAGTCAAGTGCATGGGAGAAGATTCCCTCTAAAAAGAGGAAATCAATTGAGCTTCAAAGTATAGTATGTATATTTGTTGGATAAACATATAATGTGAAGGGATACAGACTCATTTATCCCTCTCTTTACCATCTCATCATTGATCATAGTGTTCATTTCGAGGAAATTCTCTCTCGTGATCCACATGAGCCGCATGTAGGTACTTTTGTCCTTCCACCAATTCGATATGATGAGTCTACACATTCAAACTATACTTTAGATCAAAGTTTTGATACAGAGCCATAATATTTATAACATGCATATGCTTAGTCAATACAGATAGATGAGGATCCACAATAGAGGCCCAAGTGGGGACAAACGAGTCTTCAGGATGCAAGAGATCTTGTTGGGGATCGAGTGGATCTCAGGAGGAATTGATCTCAGTTCTAGGATCCTCCTCATGTGCTCATGGCCACTAAGCCCATGTTGCCTATGCATTGTTATGTGACTTGGTATTCAAACCCAAAAACTTATGGTGAATATGCAAGAAATCCCTTTTGGAAATCAACCATGCAGGAGGAGTACACCTCCTTGCTCGAGAACTAGACTAAGGATCTGGTTTCGCTTCCTTTAGGAGGGAATATTGTCATATGAAGATGGGTCTATAGGACCAAGAGTGCAACTAATGGGAAATTTAGTATATACAAGGCAAGGTTTTTTTCCAAAGGCTTTCATCAAGTTCATGGCACAAACTACAATGAGATGTTCACTCCAATAGAAAATATGGACTCCATTCATTTGGCCCTTGCTATTGTGGCAACCAGAGGATGGGAAGTGCATCAGATGGATGTGAAGACTCTATTTATTCGTGGAGATATATCAGTTTATATTTCCATGGGTCAACCACTTGGATTCATATAGGATTCATATTTGGTTTGTAGGATCAAGAAGTATCTCTATGGTCTCAAGAAATAACTTAGAGCATGGTATGCCAAGATGGACTCCTACCCACTGTCCCAGAAATTTGTGAGATGGAAATCTCATCCAAATTTATACATGCTTGGGACTAATGATTTAATTTTGATTCTAGTTCTTTGTGTGGTTGATCTTTTGATTAGTGGCTTCCTGACTTCATCAATTATTGCAGTGAAGAGGGATTTTCATGACATGTTTTGATGATGGACATGGGTCCACTGTATTACTTCCTTAGTCTCAAGATTAGTCAGGATGCTTTAGGAATCAATATATCTCAATCCAATTATGTTCAGGATCTCATGGAGTTATTTCACATGATAAACTACATGTATACCCCTACCCCCTTCCTATCTTGGGTGAGACTTGAGGATGGAAGGGATACTCAACTGGCTTACAACACTTTGTACAAACAACTAGTGGGGAGTTTTTTGTATCTCTCCCACACCCGACCAAACCTATCATATGAAGTGGGAGAAGTATCCAAGTACATGAAGGACCCACATGAGTTACACTAGAAGGCTACAAAGCATATCCTTCAGTATGTTGAGGGAACCATGAACAATGAGATTCATTATGCATCAGGATATGCATTGGATCGCATAGGATTCGTAGATTTTGATTGGGTGGGAAAAAATACTAATCGTAAGTCCACATATGGATACATTCTCAGTTTGGGTTCAGGTCCTATCTCTTGGTTGAGAAAGAAGAAAGATTATATTACTTTATCTTCAACTGAAGATTAGTATAGAGGAGTAGTTAACATCACCATCCATGTATTATGGCTACAAAAATTCCTCACCCATTTGGGCATCATGTTTCGCAGATTGACTGCCATTTGGTGTGACAACTAAAGTACTCTCAATTTTTGCAAAGAGCTAGTGTATTGACACCGACCAAAGCATATCAAGATCCATATGCACTACATCAGAGATCTAGTCCATGAGAGGATCATCAACTTTCATTTATGTTGTTCCTTTGAATAGACCCTTGACATCTTGGCTAATACCTTCACTAAGTAGAAGTTTCACTCTCTTTGTGATTGTCTTGGAGTGAGGGACACAATTTATTAACAATTGTCTTTTATTATTTTGATGCATTGCACCTTGAGGGGGGACAGGTTTCCCACGAGGTTTTCCCTCTTTCCTCACTTTGTCTTCAATGTTCATTAGTTCCATTGTTCATGGGTACCTAACATGGCCTTAGTTGTTGAGACCCATTCTTTATTACCCCATAGTAGTGTTCAAGGGGCATGTTGGATATATTACACACACCCAGGATATTTTTCATTATTTTCCTATGTTTATTAGTCATTATCGAGGGTCTCATATTTTTTCGGAACCTGTCCTACATTCTAGGAGAATGTTCCCTTTAGTTTAGAGTCAGTTACACTTAGTTATACTAGTGGAAGTCACTCATTCATGGAAACCTTAGTTTTATGACCAGTAGTTGCATGTTTTTCTTTCACTTCCAGACATCTGACTCAGTTAAATAAAGACTACATGACTAGTTAAATAGGACTAGGTAGCAGTTAACTCTAATATTGTATTTTTGTGTCCAAATCTCTATTGACCACCAAAATGGTGCATTGGCTTCTATTCAAGTGTGCATTAGTTGAGATATACATTGTATATCACGTATACATTATCATTCATTTTTTCAGTTAATACAATTATATTCTTTTGTCTCTAATTTTTCTCTTTTCTTCTCACTTTTACAAGATGTGTTCATTCTTCCGATAGCTACATCACTTGTGCAGGTATTGATGATCCGAAATCGGATCCAGAAGCTTGATAGGGCTTGAAAAATGCTCAAAAATGAAAGTGCTCGGAATGCGACGAAACCCATGCCATTGTGTCCGTCTCGACTTCCTGATTCCGGTGGTATATTTACTTTGTCAAACGGGCTCCGTATGAGCAAGATATCATATTCTGTCTGATAAGTCAAACAGGCAAAAAAATAATTTGTTGACTGTGCAGTCCGTACCGTCTGCACAGACACTGATGTGGCATGTTTGTACGTACAACACATGGCAGGTTCGTACAGGCAACACATGGTAGCACTAGGAGGTGACACGTGTCAGGTGGATTTGGACATTTGGGGGTACAGTTGGACCTATCCCGAGGTGACACGTGTCACCACTGAAAGGGTGACACGTGGCATGGGGTGATGTCAGCAGCTGACGTGGCAAGCTGACAAAGAAGTACGGCAGGCTGACGGGGCAGACACACAGACTAACATGTGGCAGTACGGTGGTTGATGTGGCAGACATGTGGACCAATTATAAGCTGACACGTGGCATTCATTGGTTGGTTGGTAAAGGTGCCACGTGGCCCAGTCGTGGGCTGCCACATGGCACCTCATGATTGGTTATTGGTTTATGTGTTAAAATTTGTGGTGTGCATGGGAGTCGAACTCCCAGCCTCCTGTTGGGGCAAAGGACTGGGAAAGCCGGGCTAGCCATCTCGCCGGCGAGTGGTGCTTGTAAAGCGTTCGACGAAAATTATATTTGTTTTCGTTTTAATGTTAAACCAGCGGAGAAAAGGGCCGAGGCCTAGCCCCAGCCCTCGGCGCACAACACACAACTATTGCAACGAGACCACGGCGGGAGTTTTGAATGGGCATGGTTGTAACAATTGGCCTGTGGCCCTATGTGTATGCCATATGACCGGGAGCAGGCGCACCAAAAGGGGGGTTTGTTATAACAATTGGCCCGTGGCTCTATGCATATGCCAAGAGACCTGGGGCTGGAGCGGATGAGGGGGGGCCAGTGCATGAGCGCTCAGCCACATGGCCCCCCATACGACCATGCCGGAGGTGTGCGCGAAAGGAATCGGGGGCTTGCGCCCAAGACTTTATAAAAGTGGGTTTTATACCTATGAATTGGTTTTTTTATTAATAATATGCCTATTATTAGCTGATTCTCTCCATTTTTGGGGGATATTGGGCGTTTTTGGAGGCCAAATTCTTGGAGGAAGTTGGAGCTGAGAAACTAAATTCAAGGCTATATAAACCAGGCCTGTTTGAGGCCATGAGAGAGCAGTCAGAGAAGAGTTATGCTGAAGAAAATCTAAGCCAAAGTCAGTTTGATGCAGAGAAGATTTTGAGGAGGAGACAGTGTCGGATCATTTCTGGGAGCTCTGGACGTCCGTTTTGCGTGCCGTTTTCTTTGCAGGGTTCTAGAGATCTGGACAAACATGACCATATCATTCTTGTAGCCATTTGGCATTGCAGTGATGTACTTTTGATCATTTGAACAGAAATAAAGAAGCCTCCCCCATAGAGACAAAGGCCCGGAGACGTAGGCAAAGTTGTGTCCAACTCCATTATCAATCTGCGTGTTATGGTTTGATGTTTATTCTTTCATTTCAGATATGAAAATGTGTATATGGCTGTTATAATTCTCTTCTTTCCTCATTCTTTCGCTAAGTTTCTCAAATGGTTAAATAAGGCATCCAAAATTAAAACTCAACCATAGTCATTTAAAAGATCCTACGGATCAAGTGGTATCGGAGCTAGTTGACATTTGGATTTGAGTTTTTCATGTTAACCAGGGAAAAGTTACAGTGTAGTGAAGGCGAGCTTGTTGCAGACAATCCATTAATTGGATTGAGAAAAAGAGCTTCTCATAGCGAGAAGATGGCATCGGAAGAAGGGATTTCTCAAGATGAGAAAGAGTTCAGGAAAACATTCCATGCTATGTCGGAGATGGTGACAGTTTTGTACGAAGATTATTTATAACGGAAGTGACCAGTTTTGGGTAATTCTTCAAAAGGAAAAAGTGAAGAGGAAGAGGACCATCCTCAGATTCCTCCTTCACCTCCATAAACACCTCCTTCTTCTCCTTCTTCTTCAAGTTCAAGTTCTAAATCTAATGAGAAGAAAAAT